>OZ004601.1:22127894-22220390 GCA_963924605.1 Malthinus seriepunctatus | reverse complement strand
GTGATGGTATTTGTGAGCGTTGTTTGTTTAATTATTTTTAAAGTAATACTTAGTTCTTATTTTGGAAGTCACCAACAATGGAATCGACACCTGGGGACATGTACTATATTTTATAATCCTGATTTTTTTTAAAATTACATTTTTATTAATAAATAATTAAGGTCCATTCTTGTCCTAATCAACGTATGTGAAAATTAATAAAAGACAAAATTCATTGAGGGTTAAAGTAATTGCTTCCGCTTGCCGGGGTTAAAATTTTAGGATAGAGACAAAGCTAATGTATCTACCTTGACATTAATGAAAAAAAAAACTTGCGGATTTTTGCGGATGTACAAATAATAGGGGTTGCTAATGATAAGGTTTTGAGCTATAAAACGACTTCGATGGCTTTTTTCTCAGAAGAACGAAGTCCTAGAAGTTTGCATCTATAAAGACTTATTCAGAAGGTCAAGATCTACAACTTACCAAAATTTCATCGAATTTTGACCAAAATCGTTTTTCCATTTAAAGGTGCGGGGCCTTTTTACCATTTTTAATTAATAATTTATAAAATTTTAAAATGTTATAGTAATCATTGTTTAATAATATTTAATTTCATCGAAACGTAGTAGTAAAAAATTTCAATTTCTTTTTGGCCAGCTTTTGATGCATTCTGCCCCACTGTGCGCCGGCAAGCTCCAGCGATACCAACAATCATTGCTACTTTCAGCATCAAAAAATCTTTATCCGGAGCATCGACTAAAAATTTGACCATCTCATCTCTACTGAAAACTTTTGACTTTTTAGGATGGTGTCCAACATTTTTCTTTTTTAAGAAAGTTACTAGTTTATTGAATTTCGAGATATCAACAGAATTTTTTAAATTTGGGTACTTTTAAGCATTGAATATTCTGCCCACAAACTTCCTGGGGATTTCAATGTGTTACTTCTTTGAACGAAATACGCTAGTAAACTTCTCTCGTTTATTGCCACTTTTTTCTCTCTTAACCAGTTATCAAAGCGAATATACGTTTGTTCATATCGTGCTTTCGATTTTGCGGGAATTAAAAAATCACACCCGCTTCTCCAAGCCTATTCAATATTCATTTTCAGCGTTGGATTCCACTTCATTTTCACTGTTTATAGATATTGCATTTATGATACCTACAAAACATTCTAATGATTTTACTTGTACTTAAAATATTTCGTTCACAAACCTGAACCACAAATGTGAAACTTTAAAAAACCAACACAAGTGTATATTGATATAATCAATAATTTAAATTAATAATTTGTTTGTTTTTTTTCGGAACTGTCAAATTCAAAGGTGACTTACTGATTACACTCATTGAAATCAAAAATCAATTTAAAAATTTTATAGCTTTATTATTTTAAAACTCGATCGCACGAAAAATAGCATACGACACTCGATGGTTAAATGCCTTATTGTAACAAACCTCAAAATTAGAAAAACTCGACCCTGGCGGGTCTCGTTTCTCTAACCTTTTCTGGGTTTGTTATAAGGCACTTATACAGTTTGTTGGATACAGGTACCCCCCTGATCATTTATGATATTTTTTATTTTATTATATTTTTTTTTTCTAAGAACGTCACTAAAACATAATTTTCTAAACGCATCTTAAAATGGAACTGAACTCGAATTCGAAATGCATTTGGTTTACCCAATTTATCTTTTATCTCTTATATACGATGTCCCTGATTCCAATAAAGTATATTCGGTAAATAAAGTCCAGTCTAAAATAAGACCCACTTTTCTAAAAGTAAAAATAGTCACTTTTTTTAGAGGAGTCAGTAGGACTCCTGACGAGCCAAAAAAAGTATTTTTACTCCGTATAAAACATTTAATTTTTTCTAATTAATTGTTATAATAAATTGTAAAAAAAACGTACTTTTCGCCTATGACCGCGATGTATTTAACACCCTCGGTTTTCTCCATCCCCATCTTTATACCCGTTTGTTGGATACAGGTACCCCTCTGATCATTTATGATATTTTTTATTTTATTATATTTTTTTTTCTAAGAACGTCACATAACATAATTTTCTAAATTTTCTTTAATTTTTTCTAATTTGTTATAATTGTAAAAAACGTACTTTTCCCCTATGGCCGCGATGTATTGAACACCCTCGGCCATCTCCATCAGCATCTTTATATGAGTTTGCTGGATACAGGTACCCCCCTGATCATTTATTATATTTTTAATGCCGTTTTTATTTTGTTCTAAAAATATCACAAACACATGATTTTCAAAATGCATCTTCAAAATAACTGAACTTCAATTCTAAATGCATTTGGTTTACCCAATTTATTAGTACTGGAGCTTCGTATCTTGCGACATCCACTAAATTTTGACGGTTTGACATCCACCTTAAAGGATGTCTATGGAGACAAAATAAAGATATGACTTTCTATAATTGACTATAGTTCGTTATTGCAACCAAAAGAATGAAAACATACGCAAGTTTTAAAGAAAATTCGTTCTATCTTTTTGACATCCACTGTAAGGTACCTGGGCTGAATAAGGCCCACTTAACTTATTTAATTGTTTTATAGCGCTATTTACGGAGATATTGAAATACACAACTGAGAATAGAATCTTTATTTAATAATGTAATAAAAATAAAATATGTGGTTCTTATAGAATAATTATAACGATCAAAAAACGACTTCAAAAAATATCTAATTTTGGGCCTTATTATGTGATAAGGTGTTTATTAAGGCCCGAATCAAAACTACATTAAAATTAATACAAAAACTAAACATTATTCTCTAAAATGTTTATAAAATTGTTGTAAACACAAAAACAAAGTCACATTGGGCAATATTAGGTTTGAAAAGTTAACAACATGCAAAATCACTGTCACCTGCAGTCAGTCCTACACATACCTCGTGGTACCATTTTGCGCATTTAGGACACTGTCTCATGTCTTCAATTCTGTCCTCTTCACATGCACTGCAGAACCAAATAGCTGACGGTGTGGCTGTTGATGTTGATGGTTGATCCCGTTGGCCAGAACAGGGTTTCGTAAACAAACTTTTAGTCACCTTTTGAGCTCTGTAATTTAAAGCCTTTTTTCTTTCTGAACGGGTAGGCGGATCTACAGATACTTTCGGTGTTGGCGTAGGTAAAAGTTCTTTAAAGGATGTCGAGAGTTGTGCTAATGGAATGTCGTCATCGTGGTCCCATTCGTTTGGGGAATCCTCGATGTTTGAAGCTCGATTCTCTTTTGATTGACGCTCTGTTACAATAGATGGAGCAAAAGCAGACTCTGGAATAGCTTCGGGATCAAATGGATACAGCCCCACAGCTTTGAACCCGTTTGTGATATTAGAGTGAGTCATGCATTTCGACCACACTTCTGAGAATACAATGTTAAAGCTTGTTTTGTTAAACTTTCTATTTGGTTGTTTATCTTGATATTTTAGAAGTTCCTGGTCCCAATGATGTTCAAAGGACCGATAAACTGATTTGTCAAGTGGTTGTAATTCATGTGTTGTGTTAGATGGCAAACAGTAGAGTACAATGTCGTGCAGGTCGGCGGCTTCTACAATTGTATAATCAAGGTGGCATGCAGCACCATCAAAAACAAGCAAAATCTTTCCATTAGGTTTGAATGAAGCAAGGTGATTTATAAATTTTATGAATAACTCCGTAGTCATGTAACCTTTTGGTGCCATGCTTATTATACTTCCATGTGGTAAGTTATCTGAAAACTCTGGCTTTCCACGTTTACCTTTAAAAATTATCATCGGTGGGATAGCGATACCAATTGCTGATACACAACCGACGATAGTGACACTCTCAGCATGCTCGTTTGCAATGAAGTGAACGCGTTTAGCACCTTTCTGAGCTAGAACAGTTGGCTGATGATGGAGTGTTAATCTACAACCCTTTTCGTCCATATTAAATATTTTTTCTGGCTTATCTTTTATTTTTAATTCTGTCAAAAGCCTTCCAAGTTTGTTAAAATGGTCAGTTACAATAAATTTATTAAGTTTTTGGGCACGAGCTTGATTCATAAATTGGGCCTTCCTCTTTGATATTTTAGGATTGCGTTGTAGAAATGCGGTAAGCCATGTTCTGCCTGCTGTGTTCTTAGTAGTGTTGAACATATGAGGAATTTTATTTATTGTGCAAAACTTGTAAACTTGATATCTTAACATCTTCAAAGTTAAAGGCAAGCCAATTTCTGCCATACGTAAAATTCGTTGTGTAAGATCTTTCTCTTGGTCTATGGTCAACGTAGCTTTTCGTCCTAAACGTTTTGAAGATACGCCGGTTTTAATATGATTCCGTAGGGTTCTACGAGGTATTCTAAATTTTTCAGCAATAGCTCTTTGGGACAGCTTGCCTCGTGAAACAGCTGCAAGAGCAGCTTCCATCGACTCAGAACTCCAATTCGTAGCACGTTTCTTCTTGGCTTTTTTTTCAACTTCAGCCATTATTATCACTGGCGACAAAAAGTCAAATATGAAATTCACATGCATCTAATAAAGCCCAACGGTTATGAAAGTGGGCCTAATTACATGAATGGTTAGCTTTTAACAGAATTAAGTAAAGCTCAAAAATTTGAATCTTAAATTGTCATTTTTATTTTTTGGAAGATGAATAATGTTACCGTAGTTATAATAAACCACAAAATGTATTAATATATTAACAATGTTTTTGAAATACTTACGATCTTTTGCGACGGATTTTTATACGCACTCAAGTTCGCTCGTGCACTAACAATGATCTTGTTATACTGAACACGCGTGTTGATGTTGGTTGCAAATTCTTAGAAATTCTATCAGAGGTTTACCTGATACATCTTTTAAGCAAATTTTTAGCGCGTAAAAGAAGTTTTTAAGCGGTAAATTCAAAAGTGGGCCTTATTCAGTACTGGGCTTTATTCGGCACAGGTACCTTATATCAAATATGTATGTATTTTTACTGAACATTTCTTGTGACATCCGTTTAAAATTTACCGATCTTGTGACATCCATTACAACGTTGCCAGTTTGAGTCAAATGCAATTGAATTTGCAACTTGAAATACTTTACTTGTAACCTTGTAAGTAGGATTTAACAGATTCATTTACCTACAAAGTTATTTGAGTATCTTGTTAATTTTTGCTACTTCTGTAAATTTAGCGTCCAACTCCTGGGCGTTTTTGGCGATAGAGAAATCCGTTAATACGGAATACGAGGAAAATTTTTTGTTATTTAATTAAAAAGCGTAATACTAATTATTAATAAACGTTTAATTTTTAAATTAAAGGTTTTTCTAAACAAAGAAAAGAAAAGATTTTAAAAAATTTTTATGAATATGATATTACAATCTTGGATTTTTATATCTTAATGATAGAACGTCCAAGCGTTTGTCCTGCCGGCAGCTCCTTCCAGAAGGACAGTTGTACAAGCCTACGGTCCTGCTGGAAGTACTCTCCCTTGTTATGGAATATGTCCTTCTCGCAGTACTGCTAATCTTCCGGTAGTACGTCAACTTTTACAGTGGTGTAGGCGTAAGAATTATGTAGCTATGCGGATATCAATAAATAGGTATTAAATGAGAAAAGCGAGGTATTGCTAAAAGTACTATTTACATATTAATTACCAACAAATAATATATTCTCAAAAACACAATAAACCCTTTATTTTTATTCTTAATACAAAGGAAAAATTTAGAACAAATATTTTATAAGCACTTAGAAAATTAACAAAAATTCTAATAAAAATATTACATATTAACATTAATAATTTTAACGCAGTCTTCTCGGTACACCATGGACAATGTGATACGCAAAACGAGCTTCTGTAATTTTACAAAGTAATTCAAAAAACTACGTACCAGTTTTTTTTATTAAATTCACACTAATTGGTACTTCTTGTTTATCCAAATTCCACAAAACAGTAGCTATTTTGCCTACTATCTTCGTAATTTTTCCATAGCAGACCGCGTTATTAAAGTCTTGGCCAAATTTGGACTTACTCCAACCATTGTCGGTGCCTTTTTTATCAAAATTTGTTGCTTTAGTACATATTTGATCACCCACTTTCATTTTTAAAACCGTTTAAATTTCGGACGCCACTGGCGAAATTAATAATGTCTTAAAATACCTTTTCCGTATTGTAACTACGCTCCTACTGGAGCTATCGCGATGAAACTTGCACAAAACATAGATAACTTTTTTTGCTGATTCGAACGGTTTGGGTTACGTCCTGCTAGCACTACTCAAACGTCATATAAGTCAACATGGAAAAATAAGTACTACCAGCAGGACGTAACGTAACGTCCTGCTGGTAGTACGCTTGGACGTTCTATCATTAAGGTATCACGTTACAGTCTAAAGGTCTATCCCCACACAACCGAGATTGATCCGTCACGTCACCGATCAGTCAAATGACTGAGACAGTGATTTTTTTTGACCGGACAGTACGATTCACACACATCAGTCATGTATCCGTCATTTACCTTCAGTTATAAAAATATCGTCGCCGACGATATCCTATTTGACTGACCGGAGACGTGAGGGCGTCAAAAGCAAAATCTCGGAACCATGACTGATGTGATGTGATGAGTGTGAATGGAGTCATTTAAAAGCACGCTTCCGATAATTTTTATACCATTTTTGACTGACCGGAGACGTGACGTGACGGAACAATCACGGTTGTGTGTGAATACAACTTAATGCGTTTAGATTAGGATTAAATTTGGTAAAAAAAATAAAATTGCATACCTTTTGTCTCATTTCAGAATAGTGTTGCAATTTCTTACTGCCGTAGTTATAGACTTTTACACGCGCATAGTACAACGTGTAACTTATTTTAACATTGAAAACTAGGGGCTTGCACGCGTGTAGTTTACACTCCAAATACACGTCTGACTATAACTACGGTAGTTAGTGTTTAAAAGTTATTTGTCGAATAATCGAATAGCAATTACGATGTGATACCTATTATACAGGGTGAGTCGGGAGGATCGCACCAAACGCCAGGGGTGTATCTTACACATAAATATAAGAGGAAAAAACCCAAAAGTTGTAGTCCGATGTTTATTTGTTTTCAAGATACAGCGTTTTTACAAAATAACTTGCATCCATCGTGCAGTTGTGCTGATACTGTATGCGCATTTTACTGTATGGAGGAACATCGTCTAGCAGTTCTTGTAAATCATTTTGTAAGGATTCCAAATATTTATCTCCTCTTAGGCGAAACCATAGACGATATCACATCACACGTTTCCGAAAAACGATGCTGAAAATTTGTTTCGACTTTTATGTGAGGATTTTCGTCGGACCATAAGTGGGAGTTGCGGGTAGCGTGTTTCTATGTTGCACCCAGTTTATCCATTCGGAACTGATCGAGGAAACCGTCAAGTTTTGCGGCTGGTACAGTTAGCGAGTGAGAGCATTATCGGCTAATATTCAATAAACTTAATGCGGCGATTCTGAGCACTATCGTAAGACTCGTAACGTGTTCTCGTAGCAACTGTAACAACTCTCCAGTAGACTTGTTAATGGCCGTATCCTAAGCAACTACGTTACGATTTTACGGTTTTACTTACAGATTTGCTTAGAATCGCCGCATAAAACATATTACATAATCAAAACAATAAAAAATATCTGTTGTGTCAACACAAGACTTTCCGATTGAGTTGATTATTCTAAGACCAAAACAGTTAGAAAACAAAAGAATACTGAACATTTTTATAATCACTGAATAAAAATAAATAAACGTCAAAATTTTTTGACAAATGTAAAATTTTTTGACAACTGTCAGAAACGTCAGCTGCCAAATATTATTAGATATTTGATTGCGTAAAAACTCCTTTTAAAACAAAATAATGTTAAAAATTTTTATATCATTGAATAGAGAAAAAAATTCTCTATCGGATGATTTAAAAAAAATTATATAGTGCCATTTAAAAAAAACAAATTTTCCTTAATTGCATGCCCCCTAGCGGACCGATTTTGAACAAACTCCTTTCTGCACTCCGTTGTTATCTGATAAGACCTTATGCCAAATTTCAAGTCAATCGGTTCGGCCGTTTCAGAGATTTCGTGGGGAACTACATCCACACATACACACACTGTGTGTATGTAACTGTGTATGTCTCCTGTGTAACTTAAAGCTATTGATGAAAATGAAAAAAAATATTAAATAAGACAGTGTAACAGATATGTGACGATAAATTTTAAGAGGTGATTCCTCTCGCCAAAATAAGCCGAAAAACAAAATAACATTTTTATTAATTGCTTCCTACGGGTCTTCAAAACTTTTGGGGGCTCTAAATAAATTTCAAAAATAGATTTTATAAAAATTAAAAAGCTGCCTCAGTTATAGCTATTATTTAAAAACTAAAACTGAAATCTATCTGAATATGATATTCCCATTCTTTTCTCACTTTTAATATTTTTCTGTGCCCTCTGTATTTTAACAGAGTAAAGAGTATATATTTTGACAAATTACGATAAGCTTTATTTCAAATTTTTGTGTAACATTTGAGGGTGCGTGAAGTTAGCCCCCAAAGTTCAGGTTTTTTAAGTGCCCTTTTGCCACAAATTAGTAACTAATTTGTAACTATTTGTAACCATAAAATCAAAATTTGTAACTCAACCGTTATGCCCCTAGAAATAAAAAACGTTTTGGGGGCCAGGTTCTCGGGGGCCCCCAAACTATCGCTTTTCGAAAATATTTTTGGGCCAAAAATTAGTAACTGATTTGTAACTATTTGTAACCTGAAAATTAAAATTTGTAAGTCACGCACAAAGGACTTATGCACGATCAAAGTTTTGGGGGCTAAGTTCCCGGGAGCCCCCGAACTTTGATTTTTCAAAATTTTTTTTTGGCCAAAAATTAGTAACTAATTTGTAACTATTTGTAACCTAAAAATTAAAATTTGTAAGTTTCGGCTTGCGGAGTTACCTTGAGTCAAATTTCGGGGTGCGTGAAGTTAGCCCCCAAAGTTCAGGTTTTTTAAGTGCGCTTTTGCCACAAGTTAATAACTAATTTGTAACTATTTGTAACCCTACAATGAGAATTTTAAAGTCAACTATCAATCTTTAAAAAATTATTTCAACTTTGAAAAGTTTATACCTGGTTTACTTTCAATGAATAAGTTTCTTATAGGAAATTTGGGTAATTTAGGGTAGGTATTACCCCAAAAGGTTTACTTGATGGAGTCATATGAGACTTTATGATGAAGGAAAGAACATGCAAATTGTCTTGAGGGAGTGTCATCTATTTTTAGCCTTGGTATTTTAACTTAATTATTTAAAATTGTATTTAGCTAAAAAGAAGAGAAATTAAAAATCCACAAGATATAATTACTTTGGCACTGGTCAAACTAACGTGATTTTAGCGTTCACCTTCCCATTGATGCCCACGAAGAGATACCACCAGCATCCCTCTTAAATCTGGTGCATCACTGCAAAGCAAACAACAAACACCTCATCATTGGATATGACTCCAATGCTCACCAGACTATGTGGGGGGGGGCAGATCCAACAATGAAAGAGGTAAAACACTATTCGACTTTATAACTGTTAGCAATCTAGAGATAATAAATCGCGGGAATGAACCTACTTTCGTTACCTCGCGCTGCCAGACTGTGATTGATATCACTCTGGCCACTCAATCTGTCTCAAACAACATCTTAAACTGGCAAGTGTCTCAAGAACTAACAATGTCAGACCACAGAATACAGAATAATACAGAGGATATTGAACTGTATGCGAATGCAGTCAATACATCTCTCCTGAAAGCGTACGAACGCAGTTGTCCTTTTTCAATGTCCGGCTCTGGGCAGCGCACTACCTCCTGGTGGAGCGGAAGCCTCGAACGAATGAGGAGAGTGTTGAGACGACTCTTCAATAAAGCCAAAAACTCCAAACTGCCACAGGACTGGGAAGCATACAAGCAACACCAGTCTGAATACAAAAAAATCATACCACAAAATCAAAGGCAATCGTGGCAGAACTTCTGCAGTAGCATTGAATCCACCACAATCGCTGCAAGATTAAAAAAGGTCTTGGCAAAAAACCTAAACCAGCGGGTGGGCAGCCTAAAGAAAGAGGACGGTTCTTTCACGAACAACTTCTCTGAGGCCACCACTGAACTGCTACACACACACTTTCCTGGCTGCAAAATCGTACCTGTGAGTTCGCGTGGCCTGAGATAATATCTCGCCCCCCTACTCAAGTGGACTGGGAAATAGCAGAAAGTGTTGTAACTAATACAAAAGTAGCTTGGGCTATCAAAACCTTTCTACCATACAAATCGTCAGGCGTAGACGGTGTGTTTCCAGCCCTACTCCAGTGGGGCCTGGAAGACCTGCTCCAACACCTCGTGCGAATCTATAGGGCATCCATTGCATACCAGTACATCCGTACAGAGTGGAGAAAGGCAAGAGTAATTTTTATTCCAAAACCAGCCAAAAGTGACTACTCCCTAGCAAAATCATACAGTCCAATCTGCCTTACATCCTTCTTTCTAAAAACGGCAGAAAAGTTATGTGACAGAGAGATTCGTGACAAAGTACTAAAAGTACATCCTCCACACACGAGTCAACATGCCTATACCTCGGGGAGGTCAACCGAAACGGCGCTGCACAAAGTTGTAACCCGTATAGAGAGTACGCTGAATTCAAATGAATTCACCCTGGGGGCTTTCGTCGATATCTAAGGCGCTTTTGACAAAGGGACCTACCAAAGTATGAACAGATGAACACTGCACTTCATGCACATGAGATCCCGCCTACCATGATAGGGTGGATCACAAATGTGCTACATGGCGTGTAATACAAGTAAATGTAGATGACACTACCAATAAGTGTATTGTTACTAGAGGCTCTCGCCCCTTTTATGGAACCTTGTTGTAGACAGCCTCTTGCGATACCTTAATAATTAGGGATTTTACACTATAGGATACGCAGATGATATTGCTATTCTGCTGACAGGGAAATTTGAGCATGTACTTGGCAATATAATGCAAAATACACTCAGATTAACAGAATCAATCCGTTGGAAACGGAGTTAGTTCTGTTCACCAGAAAACGCAAGTTGAGAAACATGATTTTGCCCAACTTAAAAGGGACATCTCTCAAACTAGTGAGCACTGTCAAGTAACTGGGCATTACGCTTGATCAGAAACTCAATTGGAGATATCACCTCGACCATAAAATTGAGAAAGCCTGTGCTGCTTTTTGGCAGTGTCGCAGAGCGGTGGGCAGGATCTGGGGTATTAACCCTAGAATCACCCTCTGGCTCTACACAGCCATTATCAGACCGATGCTAACATACGGTGCCATTGTTTGGTGGCTCAGGATCAATCAAAAAACCACCATAACTAAACTCCCACGTGTGCAAAGACTAGCTTGCTTAGCGGCCACTGGAGTAATGAAAACCGCACCCAACGCTGCCTTAGAGACCCTTTTGTGCCGCCCTCCACTAGATATCTTTGTGAAGGAACTGGCTCTAAGAACAGCTCTAAAGTTACGCGGACTGGGCTTGTGGGATAATTCAACAAATGTAGGACATCTAAGTGTTGTCGAGGACAGCACGAAAGAGCTGCCTCTTCTCACGTTGGGTACGGATCACATTCCACCTACATATGTTTGCAACAGATCATTCAAGATTCTGTCAATAGATACAGAAACTCTCAAACCTGACATCTCTATCTATACCGGCGGATCTAAAACAGATAGCGGCTTCGGAGCGGGTATATACTCACCTGAGCTGAATCTAAGCAAAAGCATATCGCTAGGCAAGCACACCTCAGTTTTTCAAACAGAACTAATTGGAGTGCTAGAAGGCTCTCGGTATATTATAAATTTTATTATTATTTAAAAAATTAAATTTAAACCTTTATCACAATGTATCATATTACCCTAAATTTCCTATAGGAAGATGAAAGTACTTATTCTTTTTTAAACAAAAGCTTTAAAAAGAATTTAAAAAGGGTGTAGAGTAGAGTACTACACCATCATCAGTTGTAGAGTATTCTACACCTGATAATGCTTATTAGCGAAACCGGTAGTAAGGTAAGTAGGTATAATTATTTAGAAGAAAATTATGATATTTTACTAAGTTATTTATTTAAATTCTTTTTCAAGCTTTTGTTTAAAAAAGAATAAGTCCTTTCATCATTACTAAATATCACCAAGTCACTAGTGAAAAGAAAAATCATTTTTTAAAGAATGACGGTTTGACTTTAAAATTTTCGTTTTAAAGTTACAAATAGTTACAAATTAGTTACTAACTTGTGGCAAAAGCGCACTTAAAAAACCTGAACTTTGGGGGCTAACTTCACGCACCCCGAAATTTGACTCAAGGTAACTCCGCGAGACGAAACTTACAAATTTTAATTTTTAGGTTACAAATAGTTACAAATTACTTACTAATTTTTGGCCAAAAAAAAATTTCGAAAACTCAAAGTTCGGCGGCTCCCGCGAAGTTAGCCCCCAAAACTTTGATTCTGCATATGTCCTTTGTGCGTGACTTACAAATTTTAATTTTTAGGTTACAAATAGTTACAAATTAGTTACTAATTTTTGGCAAAAAAAAAATTTAGAAAAATCAAAGTTCGGGGGCTCCCGGGAACTTAGCCCCCAAAACTTTGATTATGCATATGTCCTTTGTGCGTGACTTACAAATTTTAATTTTTAGGTTACAAATAGTTACAAATTAGTTACTAATTTTTGGCCCAAAAATTTTTTCGAAATGCGATAGTTTGGGGGCCCCCGAGAACCTGGCCCCCAAAACGTTTTTTATTTTTAGGGGCATAACGGTTGAGTTACAAATTTTGATTTTATGGTTACAAATAGTTACAAATTAGTTACTAATTTGTGGCAAAAGGGCACTTCAAAAAAGTCAACTTTGGGGGCTAACTTCACGCACCCAACATTTGAAGGTCTTTAAATGTGATTCTACTTTCCACGCATCGAACTACGTGCTATAGACGTTGGCTAAGGTCTAAGGCTATACAGTTTGTTATATTAATGCATCTCTACTTTTTTGTTTTTAATTTTTAGTAAGCATTTAATAAATATAAACATTTATAAAAAAAAAACATTCCAATCGTAGAGCCATCAGAAGTCCGCTATTGTGTGCATTGTGCTTGTGCAACTTACAAACGACAACTTTGCGCTGGCGCTGCTCGATTATTTCCGAATGGATAAACTGGGTGCAACATAGAAACACGCCACCGGCAGTCCTCCTCATCCGCATCCTAACTTGTCTTTGTTGGAGACAAGTACCCCCATGGAATTGAATTATATTTTTTATTCTATTGTGATTTCTTTCCAGAAACACAACAAACACATAATTTCCGAAATGCATCTTGAAAACTCAACTGAACTCGAATTCGAAATGCATTTGGTTTACCCAATTTATCTTTTATCTCTTGTATACGATGTCCCTGATTCGAATAAGGTATATTCGGTAAATAAAATCCAGTCTAAAATAAGACCCACTTTTCAAAAAGTGCAAATAGTCACTTTTGTTAGAGGAGTCAGTAGGACTCCTGACGAGCCAAAAAAAGTATTTTTACTCCGTATAAAACATTTAATTTTTTCTAATTAATTGTTATAAATGTAAAAAACGTACTTTTCCCCGATGATTGCGATGTACGACACACCGGCAGTTCTCGTCATCCTCATGTTAATTTGTCTCTGTTGGAGACAAGTACCCCCGTATAATTCGATTACGTTTTTACTTCTATTTTTATTTCTTACAAGAAATACCACAATAGAGGAGTCAGTAGGACTCCTGACGAGCCAAAAAAAGTATTTTCACTTGTTTTTCTATCATAGAGTGAACAGAGTCTCCCTCATTCTGGGTGTGTCCTGTGATTAAATACTTATGTGTAATCGATTTTATGTTTTCAAATTTTGAAATCGCGTACATGTAGACTGAAATCATAAAGCGATTCTTTTGTTGCCCACCGCAGTTATCCGTGTAAAATATGATTTCTAACTCTTCATCGCAACTTTTGGCTTTTTTCTCAATAAATTTAAAGACGCAAGTCCCAATCTCGTTTACGCCTCTTTCACCTTCGCCTTCATGCCAAATATAGCAGCTTACATCGCTGGTCTTCATTTCGTAAAAAGTTAAATTCAAAACATTCAGTTTTGACTTATAATAGAATACTGATATGTCACCTTTTGGGCATTGGAAAACCGCTTGTAAATCATAACAAGCAACTATCACTTTATTGTTAACCTTTCCTTTGTGGCATTCTTTTTCTTTTCTAGCCAGGTCCTTTTCTATTAAATGCTGCTCGTATTTTGGATGTAATTTAGTTTTGTCATCTCCAGCGGCATTTGTGTATGCGACGCAGAGCTCGCACTGATCCTTTTTTGGAGTAAAAAAGGAAATATTGTAGTCTTGGTTAAATATGCGGTAAAACATTATGTAGTTTGCAGTAGGCAAATTATTTTTTTTGCACTCGGCAACGTAGTCACGATAAATGTCTGCTACAGTTTTACTACCATCTATAAAATGTCGACTTGTATTTGCCCGAGTGTAGTGACTTTCTATTTTTGGTATTAAAGAAATATGTTTTCGGACACCTTCTTTGATTTCTTCATCGACTTTTTTGTGGTTTTGATGTTTGCCTCTCAAATCTGTTTCAATTATATTAGTAAGATCAGTTTTTTGTTTTTTCAGTACAGTGCGAATTGGTCGATCGTTTATGTCTAACGTGTTCTTAAAAAACACTTTACAAATTCGAATACGTTTATTTTTATGCTGAAAATAAAAGGCATTGTTTGGCTGTCTTGTGCTTCCTTCTCTCTGATATCGGTATCTAGGTGTAACTTGCTGCATGCTATTTGCGATGAAATCTCTTTGTCTCTGCAAATTCCCCAAATTCCAGAAGGCATCGAAAATGATTTTACGTTCATGTTCAGTGAACTTTGTTAGGCATTTAAGCTTGCATTTCTGATTACAGGGTGGTTTAATTTCTCTGCCTCTGACTAAAGCTTTATTCGATGACTTATACGGTTTGCCGCTGTTTCGGAGTTTTTTCGCCAGGTTTCTTTTGCATTCACTTTCTCGTTTTCTACGTTTTTTCCCCTTCACTTCATTATCCTGCTGATCTGAAGAACAAGCCGCTTGTTGACTATGTCCAACATTCGACATAACGTTTGATGAAGTACTACCTGAAGTAGTGCTGCTTGAAGTACCGCTAGTAGATGTTGAATCACTGTCATAATCTGGGTCCTTAACGCTGTCATCTGAACCTGTTGAAATATTATTTATTACCAAGAAAAGTAGAAAAAGTTAGTTAGTTTTTCGTACCAGCAAAATCTTCTGTTATAGGTGACTTTTCTATAGACTTTTTATCAGGTAAAACTCCACTACATCCAGCAACTGCAATATCGTTGGAAGCCTCCAATACCTCACGTAATTCATACGCATTATTACAAAAATTTTGTTGTAGCGAGTCATTTTCGTGTATCTGTTTGTGTACAGAAAATGTGGTAGTAATATCAGCATTTTCTTTGGCCTTTTCGAGAGATGCTATACAAAAAGCTTATTTATTACTTTTAACTCAACTTAAATGTCACAGTACCTGCAATATTGCTGGAAGCGTCTAATATCCCAAATAATTCATCCGCATTATTACAAAAATTCGATTCTAGTGATTCGTTCTCTTTTATCTCTTCGGATGAAGATGGAGTAACATCCTCACTGTCTTTGACCTTTTCGATAGCTAATGCTACCAGCAAATGGCCACGAGAATTGTTCATAATTTTTGTGTGAAACTTAAAAGTAATAAATATAATAATATAAGTTTGAATTCAGGTGCTAGGATCTTTAGTGATTAAAACTAAAAGTTTACGTCATTTTATTTTTTTTAATTGTATTATTTCTAACGTTTCGACCTTCTTTCGAGTATCACCATTAGAGATTATATTAAATAAATTAAGAATTATTAATTTACACATCAAAATTGAACTTTCGACATTGAAAATTTTTTTTATATAGGTATTTTAACATTTATAATGAACACTTTTAAATTGAAACTATTACATTTAAAATCTGCTGAGTACATTAAAATAAATAAATTAAGTTAAAATTCTTATCACAGTTCCTGAGAAGTAGCTAAATTAAATAAATAAATAAAATGAAGAAATATTGTGAAAACTAATACTTTGAAATTAATACATTCTTTTCTTTAAGATCGACAGAACTAGAGATAATACAAAGATTAATTCAAAAGTATTCATGATTACTGACACATCGCGAAATAAAAACAAGTAGAAGATAAATTAAAGTATTAAGTAATGCATTTCTTACCTAAAATACTGACGCAAATCAAAATATGTCGTTATTCAAAAACACGACTTCAAATAATAACCGACACAACACCAAATAAGACGTTTTACTTGAAAATCTAGTTAACTAACTCACATAATATAAGTGACACAACACGAAATGTGACGTTTTTCTAGAAAAATTGCTACTTTTTCACGTTAAAGAACTCGACACAACTGACATGTGTCACTATTTAAAATAATACTTATGCACAACTCTGTAAATGCGATAATGACACTAGCGCGCTCTACCGCAGAATAATTTAACTACACTTGTGTCGTTTTTTCTGTTAAAAGTACGTTACTAGTAGATAATTATTGTTGCTATTATCTCGAAAATGACAATTTTTGAGTTGTGTCACTATTCTCGCAAATGAGCGATATGTCGATATTATTTTTAATGTTGAGACATGTTCGTATCATAGAGTAGCTGGACCACATTGTTGAAGATTTCTTAGACTTACTCATATTTTCATAATAAGCCAATACAACATTTTCAGTAATTAGGGAAACCGAATTTTGCTCGCACCAAGTTTTAAAATTCTGAAATTCTTTTTCATATCTTTCACGGGATTTAAATGGCATTAAATTTTCTGTTGCTTTTTTTGCCAAGCTTCTGATATGTGGTGGAGTGTCACCCATATTTTTAATTTCTTAATTTTTAATAAATTCACAATTAATACAAAAAACGTTCAATAATTACAGGTGTAATTGTGGTGTAATTATTACAAGCGAACTTTGCGAATAATTTATGCTCAGTTGTTTCTTTGCTTGGCACATACACACTTGACACTTACTTAAAATTGAAAATATTTTTTATAAAAAAGTCATGTTGATTTAAAAAAAATAAATACAAAGATGCTTGTTAAATTATAAATACAGAAGGAATAATGTAATTTCTGCATATTAATTATTAAAAATAAAAATATTTGAAATCAAATTTTTAAATTTGTGAAGACAAATATTTATAGAGCCATCTCATAAGGTAAAACCTATTTAAAACGTCAAGTCTGTCAGTATAGCCAACGTAAATGAAAGAAGTAATAAAATTCTCTAACAAAATTTATTAAGAATAATCTTTTAAAGCAAATCATTGCAAAATAGAAAAAATAGTATAAAGCACTTGTGTCACAAGGGCTTTTGCCGCACTCAGGCATTTGCAGACCTCCTTTCAGTCGGTCTGGCAAAATTTGCCTTCGTGCGTCAAAATGCTATCTTGTGACACATGTACTGTAATATACTATTTTAAAAAACGAACAAAAACTTTTATTAAAAACACAACTTTATTATAAGACGTTCAATCTAAGAGTAATTGTATAAAACATGTATTTCTTATCTATTAGGTAAATGAAAAGCTTGCATTTTACAATATCAAATATAATTTCTATTTAAAGCAACTAAGGAACTTCCTAATAAAGAGACTACGTAACTTGTACTTGCCGGTCTAATCGATTAGACAAAAAAAAGGCTACTGGAAATCCGGCGTTTTTGTCGTCCTTGATAAGCATTATTGTTAAGTCCATTCCTTTCTTGTTAGTACCATGTGTGCCATCCATACATATAATATTTGTGAAGTTTTTAAGTTTTTCTTCCATTACTGATTTCATAACGCCTAAAGCAAAATCTTCCTTCTTGAGCACATCGTGAGTCTCACCTATAACGCAAACCACCACCAACGCAATTAATACCTGCTACCATCACCATAAAAGAAATCCCTTTAAAACACTGCTTAGAATAGTATCAAAAAACAAACTCCATAATTAAAAGTACCGTCACCTCACCCTCGCATATTATTTTTGAATACAATTCCTGTTAAGTATGGCTTTATAAAAAAATACATTTAAATTCAGTTTACCTTGCTGTTTAAAAAAAAGGCAAAATTTTTGCCATCTGCATTTCATTCTGAAATTTTCAAAGCGGCTGCTACCATCTCATTGTTATCTCTTCTCTTGTCGATGTTATGTTTTCTTGTAAAATAATTAATGTCTTTCCTACTTAATAAATTGATCCTTTCTAATTTTGGGTTTTTCAAGCTTCTAGCATCTTCTAAAATTCTATCTACAGATATTCCACACTGCAATTTTTCTACAATTTTTTCCTTTTCTGATGTTGACAAATGTTTGGATCTTAAATCATTTGTATCGTGACCTGCATGTGTTTTCCAAAAATTTACAATGACCTTGTCACCTGAGCAAAAACATAAATTAAGGAACTTGAATATTTTTTATAATTAAATTTTACCACTGTCATAAATTTTTGTAAGCAATTTGGAAGGACATACTCCATTAATTTTTATTGATCCACCAGATTTTTCGGTCCTCTTGCATTGTTTTGGTTGATATCCTAAAAAATCCAAGTATGTTTACTTGTTGCAAAGAAATTAAGTAATATTTTACCTTTATTATTGCTTCGATTGCACTCATAATGCACTTCTTTATAGCCTTTAAAGTGGCATGTCCTGTGTGTCACATAATTTGTCTCTATGTCTTGTGTGTTTTTCCAAACCTCGTATTCCTGAGTGCTGCAAAATTATAATGGTAATTGTTGAATACATACTTGGTGACTGTTTTCAAGATGTTCTCTTAGATTTTTGTAGGTCTTCAATTCGTTTCTCTCTTCACATAATGGGCAGAACATATAACTTTTTCTAAGATTTTCAACAACTATGACATGGACTCTCTTGATGTGTCTATTTTTCAGTTTGCAACTCGAAAATATTTTACTGCAATGAGGACATAATATTCTTGTACAATCATCCATTTTTGACTTTTTTTCTTTATTTTTCTAATATGAAGTCTGTAACACTTTACATAAAAGCGTGTAATCCTTATTTAAAAACCAAAATTTTATTAGGGGGAAGTGGGGCACATTGATACGTTTTTTAAAAGAGCTAAAATATACGTCTCTTTTAAATTTTCTGGTGTTTTGATAATTTATACCAATGCTTTAGTTATTCTAGTTTTTACTTTTAATACAAATTTATTTAAATAAAACTTTATAAACAAACTATATTTATATTAATAAAAAGTGAGATTTGTATCTATCTGCCCCGTCAGTGGGGCAGATAGATACAGTATGGGTCACATACATATTTCTTTCAATAAAATATATTTTGGGCACTTAATGATATTGATTTAAAAAAATAATAATCTTATAATTTTTAACCAATACCAATGAAAAATGAAAAAACAGTAAATACTAAATGAAATGGTTATGATTTTATATACTGAATATTTTTTATATTAGTATAAATCGCTTTGAAAATTCTAAAAATTATTTGTTACTTATAGTTTCGGTTTTTAATTATATCTTTTTACGATTTTAAAATAATTATTTATATTAATATTGTTTTATGTATACAAACGTCGAGTAATTTTGCCATATCTAGGATCAATTCTCGGATCGAGATTAATCTCTGACTATAAGTACCAAACCAACATTAATGTTTTTTTTAAATTTTTACGTTTGAAGAAAAAATTAAATGTTCCATACGGAGTCAAAATTATACTTTTTTTAGAGGAGTCAGTAGGACTCCTGACGAGCCAAAAAAAGTATTTTTACTCCGTAGAAAACATTTAATTTTTTCTAATTAATTGTTATAAATGTAAAAAACGTACTTTTCCCCTATGACTTCGATGTAAGAAACACCCGCAGTCCTCGCCAACCGCATCTTTATTTCTCTCTGTTGGAGACAAGTACCCCCGTGTAAATCAATTATGTTTTTTATTCTATTTATATTGTTTTCAAGAAACACGACAAACACATAATTTAAAAAATGCATCTTGAAAACTCAACTGAAGTACTTTTCCCCTATGACTGCGATGTAAGAAACACCCGCAGTCCTCGCCATCCGCATCTTTATTTCTCTCTGTTGGAGACATGTACCCCCGTGGAAATTAATTATGTTTTTTATTCTATTTTTATTGTTTTCAAGAAACACGACAAACACAATTTAAAAAAATGCATCTTGAAAACTCAACTGAAGTACTTTTCCCCTATGACTGCGATGTAAGAAACACCCGCAGTCCTCGCCATCCGCATCTTTATTTCTCTCTGTTGGAGACAAGTACGTATAATTCGATTATGTTTTTAAGTCTACTTTTATTTCTTACAAGAAATACAACAAAAATATAATTTCGGAAATGCATCTTGATGAAAACTCAACTGAACTCGAATTCTAAATGCACATTATTGTTTAGCAACAATATCTTTTATGTCCACATCAATATTTGTTGTGGCAAGTCTAATTATATCTTCAAGAGTGGAATCTTTCAAACTGTTTCTATATTTTGACTTTATACAGATTGAATAGTTTGAGTTAGCATACAGTGAGATTTATTTAAGACTGGCCATAGGATTTTACGTGTTAATTTTTAAATGCCTTGGGATATTTTATTCTAAGCGGAATATTTAAGGAATTTGTGCTATACAGTTGCAAGATGATATGAAGTATAAAAACAATTCCAATTTTTCCTCTTGCAAGTAACCAAATAGCTGCAAAAGAATAATTTTCGAATTTAATAGATTCGGCTTTTACTATGTGCAAATCGAGATTGATTTTTGTTTGAACTAAATTAGAATAGCCATTTGCACTAATTTTGTCAGTTTGGTTGCTGACAGCTGTTTCGATACACTGTATCATCTTCGGAGCGGGTTTTTAACTGTTAAAAAAGCTAGTTAAAAACCCGCTCCGAAGATGATACAGGCACTACTCGTTATAGCAAGAGGTTGGACTCTGTCGTTGCGTTTAAATTTAACGCTTTGAAAATCACCACCAACAACTCTCTTGATACCCTTAGTACCCAACTCCCAGGGCTTATGACTATTTATTCGATCATCAGCCACGACGCCGGTACTGATGGAATATAGTTCCGGGTTTTCTGGAAAAGGGAAATGTTGTTTTAACCATTCATACATTTTGACCCGATCCTTGTTGTCTCGTTTAACTCTCGAGTCCCTCAGATCTACGTGCTGTTCTGATGTGTTAAATGAAACTCCACAAAAACTCTCGATTTGCTCACAAACACTTTGTACACATGTCATTCCTGTTGTCCACCTTGTTAACACGCCGTCTCCTATTCCACGACCATGTGTGAGGCCGCCAGCACTTTTCATGTTTTTCATAAGCGATTGTTCGATTGTCATATCCGTCCACGTACCGCACCACAGCTTTTCCGATCGTCGAATTGTGAAGAAGCCCTGGTTAGTAAACTTTTCGTATTCTTTAACAGGCATAGTTTGCTTCAAATTCAGCATGTCTTGTAAATACAGATGACTGCATTTGGCATAAGCAAAGTGACCGGATGCATGAAAATATGGTAGCATCTTCCAAACTGTTTCAAGGTGAAGGTCACAGTTACCCATTCTCTCGGATTCTATAAACTGTTTAACAAGAGTGACCATTTCTATGTATTGCAACCAAAGCTGAGCTGTGAAACCAGGTTGTTTTAACTTTAACAGTTGATTTTCAAACTGCTGTGTAAATTCTTTAACTTCTTCTTGGTTACTTTGAAGAACAACTGATCATTGCCTATAACTTTTTTCCCAGGAAAAATTTTTAGTGGCAAACCTCAAATTCATGTTCAGTGGTCCAAAAAACATAAAAAAAACAAATATCAAAACTCATCAGAAACTTTCCTCCAATCGTCCTTTTGAAGCGCCATTTTGACCGGACGTAGCGGTGAAACCGTTCGCCTGACAAAAAAATCTTAAAGACATAAAATGTAGGACATTCCTTTATAACTATGTTTGTTCTCGTTTAACGTTACCAAAAAATGCAGTTTTTGAGTTACAACCAAATGTTTGAAAAAAGGCTGTTTTTTCAACTTATTTTTGCTTATAACTTTTTTCCCGGGAAAAATTTTTGGCACTAACCTCAAAATCATGTTCAGTGGCCCAAAAAAACATAAAAAAAACAAATATCAAAACTCCTCATAAACTTTCCTCCAATCGTCCTTTTGAAGCGCCATTTTGACCGGACATAGCGGTGAAACCGTTTGCCTGACAAAAAAACCTTAAAGACATAAAATGTGGGACATTCCTTTATAACTATTTTTGTTCTCGTTCAACGTTGCCAAAAAATGCATAGTTTTTGAGTTACAACCAAATGTTTGAAAAAAGGCAGGTTTTTCAACTTATTTTTGCTTATAACTTTTTTCCCGGGAAAAATTTTTGGTGGCAAACCTCAAATTTATGTTCAGTGGCCCAAAAAACACGAAACACCCAAATATCAAAACTCCTCCAAAACTTTCCGTCAATCGTCCTTTTGAAGCGCCATTTGACTGGCCTAATAATAAAAGAAGATGAAAAGTACTATCAAAAGTAGCCTTTTTATTAGTAGAAATCATTCCCAATTTTTTTTATCTTATCTACAGTTTGGAAAAAACAAATAAACGCCTGATTTTCAACTGCCTCTTCGGAGGGATAAAAATTTATAAGAGAGACCCTGTACAGCCGTGTTTTAGTTTATAATTAGCTTAATTACACACCCCTATAACTCTTTTATATGATCTATGTTAATTCAAAGTTTTGTTTTCAAATTTATATTCTATTATCTAATAATCTATTAGATTCTTGTAATAGATCTATTATTCATCTATTAGATTTAATTCTATAATCTAATTTGAATTATTAAATTCAAATTTGACAAAAAACAAATAAAATTTTACATAAATTGAAGAGTTTAAGGACACGGTAAAATCAACAAAACGTTTAATTTGAGGACTCCTATACTGAAGTAAGGAAAATTTGGAAATTTGGATCTCCATTAACAGTTTAGACGTTAAACAAGTAATTTGTCATTGTTAGTAATTTTTTATTAATGATGACGTGTTGATAATTTTCTCATCTTTTCTATTCGATACATTTATTATGCCCTACCATGTATATTTTATTCGACCTCCAAATTTGTGCCTGTATTTATATAAATTGCATGGTTTGAGGACATGAAACTAAAAACGTTGAGTTTGAGTACTTACTCCTATTTATACCAAAGTAAAGAAAAGTAATTATTATGCAGAATGCGTTTTGGTGATTATTTGATATTTTTATAGACGATTTCAGTTTTTTTCCATTTATATAAATAATACACACGTTTTTAAAATTTAACATTTCTAAATTAAAATTTGTAATATCTGATATAAAAATTAATACGAGAATTTTGAGGTAAGTTGTAACTTAATATCTCGATATCTCCGACCTCGACCTGCAGAACTGTAGATACAACAAAGCTCGCTATATAATGAAAAATGACGAAAGTAAAAGATAAAGACATTGCTTTTAAGTTTAAAATCTCAGCCATCATTAACTCTTTCGTTACAATTTCTTGCCGATAAAACTTCTTATGTATCTGCTCCTGATGCCCCATAAAGTCAATTACTGTTCTTTGCTTTGAATCCTCTAAATTAAGGGCAGATACTTTAGTAGCTAAATGTTTTCTTAACAGAGTTGTTCGAATGTTTAAAGGATTTACTAACTGTGCAAGAGCAGTATATTTCCGCATTAAGGAACAGGTTTCCTATAGTCTAAACCTCTCTCCTGACATTTTACCCGGTAGCCCAAATAAATAGGGATTGCCTCTTCTCTGTGTGATACTATATAATCGAGATACAATTTTACTTGCTCCGGTAAGAAAGCTGTTACAGTTGAATCAAGTTTCCCTCTTATAGCGACCTTGTAGATGGAATTTGCTATAGACTTTTCCTTCTTCTATAATTATTAGAGTAATTAAACTGTACACTTTTTAAGTACTTTTAAGAATGCAAGGTCAGATGACTGCTATTATTACTTAGGGAGTTCGAAACTCGTGGTAAATATGAGACAAAATTTAAGAAGAGCCCGAAACTTCTGTTATGTATGAAAGTCGAAATATAAGAAGAGCCCGAAACTCCTGTAATATATGAAAGAGAAAATATAAGAAGAGCCCAAAACTCTCGATATACGGGAGAATAAAGATATAAAGAGCTCAAAACTCAGTGTATACGCGGTATTACAAAATAATTTGTGATTTTCTCGGAAAAAGGGTCAAATTTTGTTTTTCCATTTATAGCCTAACCATTTTAGCATCACTACCAAGCTTATTCATGACTTCAATTCAAAAGGCTTCTTCTAAATGGGCTCGTATCTCAAATTTGGTCTTTACTGCAACTAACATAATCTACCCAACTTTTTGGTGTAATTTTTATTAAAACAATCCCGCCAAATGTTCCTTGGACATTCTATATGATGAAAAAACCTTTATATTAGTAAAGCGTCTTTATTGAACAATCGTTAAACAAGCGACATTGAACTGCCATTAGTATCGTATCAAGACACAAGACACGTGTGTTACAACACAACCTTACAACGAACAACTTAACTAACATACTACATGAATGACGTCATGATCATATATAAATTTCAATACTCTCCCTTGATCTGGATGTCACACAATTACAAAAAATATAAATTCGTATAACTAAAGTTTTATTGAGTAATGCCAAGTTCATGTTTACAATAGGTATACATATTTAGTCGAACCCAAACTCTTGGTTAACATATCAGCTGGATTTGCTCTGTTGGTCGATACAATAATTCTATAACATTTCGATCAATTTAATCTTTAATAAAATTATACTTAATATTTCTGTTTTGATTTCTTATGATTATTAGTCGAGTTAAATGCCAATTTATGAGCACTTTGACTATCATTATACATAACAGTACTATTTTTATTTAGAAAAACATTTGGTTTTTGAAAAATATCATTTAGAAGCGATTGCAAATGAATTGATTCTCTGCTTGCTTCCTTAATAGCTACAAACTCAGATTCGGTAGATGATAGGGCAACACAACTTTGCTTACGACATTCCCAAGATATCGCTGCACTTGCTAACACAAAAGCAAAACCAGTGAACGATTTAACATCACAATTATTTCCCCAATCCGAATCTACAAAACCTACCAATGTTTCACCAGATAATTTATACATCAATCCATCATTAATGGTTCCCTTAAGGTAGCGTAACACATCTTTGGCCGCAAACGAATGTTCTCTATCATGTTTTATGTTAAACTGACTCAAATATGAAACAGCATGTGTTATATCAGGTCTAGTACAAACACTCAAATACATTAGGATCCTATCAACTCTTGATAAGGAACATCAATATTATTTTCAGCAACATTTAACCTGCATTTCGGTTCCAAAGGTGTGTTAACACTTTTACAGTCATGTCAAATCTACTGAGAATCTGATTAATATACTGAGCCTGACTAAGCTTCATAGTTTTATTAATACGATCTCGTTCAATTTTAATTCCTAGACAATACGAAATAGGTCATAGTTCCTTAATTCTAAAATTAGTTTTTAACTCTTTTTTCAGCTCATCAGCACAATTTTTATCATTAGAAAATGTAAAGAAATCGCCAACATATAATGCTACAATAACAATCGAATTATTAGTCATTTTGAAAAATACACATTCTTCATATTTGCATTGTTTAAATTTTAAATTAAATAACAAATTTTTGGCTTTTAAGGACCATGAACGAGATGCTTGTTTTAACCCATAGATTGCTTTCTTGAGCTTGCAAATTGAAATTTAAAATTGAGCTTATAGTGGCCGCTTCATTGAAAAAATTGAGGTCGAAGATTTAAAAGTTCGATTTTTCAAAACATCTCTGGAAATATTGATCGTATAAAAAAAAAGTTTAATTATTTTTTACAGAAGAGGATATTTAGAGAATAAAAGGTCTTATGACTTTTTTTCGTAGGATGAATAGTTTTAGTAGAAAACGGAATGAAACTGGGTTCTGATTTTGGGAATCAACTCGTGCGCGTGAAGCTTCAATACTTAGAAATGTCATCAACGCTTCTTCGTAAAAAGTGTCAAAGCTCTCTCAAAAATAAACATACGAACAAATTTAAAAATTCATTTTAAAGAAGAAAGCGTAAGCTTTCAGATTCACTAATTCATCATTTGCAGACTGCTCCTGACTGCTGGAATATGAGTTTAAAGATGTCGTTCCGCTGTATTATACTTAAAATGTTGCTTTATCCTTAAAAATGGATCAAAGTGAATAATTCTTGTGGAATTATACTCTTGATACTATACACCATCATTAAATAATAGTGAAAACCGCCTTTGGTTTATTAGTTTTAAAAGCCAGCACTTTGAAATTTGGCAATTTTTAATAGTTTCGAATTAAAGCCGAAAATTTTAATTAAAATGAAAGATAATTTTGCCAAATTTACTCCTAATTAACAAATAGTACATATTTTGACCTTCATATTGCATTTTAGTTTTTGTCGGATTAAAGTTGAATTGAAATTTCCTGCTTTAATTCGAAACTATTAAATATTGCCAAATTTCAAAGTGCTGGCTTTTAAAACTAATAAACCAAAGGCGGTTTTCACTATTATTTAATGATAGTGTATAGTATCAAGTGTATAATTCCACAAGAATTATTCACTTTGATCCATTTTTAACGATATAGCAACATTTTAAGTATAATACAGGAGAACGACATCTTTAAACTCATATTCCAGCAGTCAGGAGTAATGTCTGCAAATGATGAATTAGTGAATCTGAAAGCTTGCGCTTTCTTCTTTAAAATGAATTTTTAAATTTATTCGTATGTTTATTTTTGAGAGAGCTTTGACACTTTTTACGAAGAAGCGTTGATGACATTTCTAAGTATTGAAGCTTAACGCGCACGAAATGATTCCCAAAATCAGAACCCAGTTTCATTCCGTTTTCTACTAAAACTATCTATCCTACGAAAAAAAGTCATAAGACCTTTTCTTCTCTAAATATCCTCTTCTGTAAAAAATAATTAAACTTTTTTTTTAAACGATCAATATTTCCAGAGATGTTTTGAAAAATCGAACTTTTAAATCTTCGACCTCAATTTTTTCAATGAAGCGGCCACTAAAAAATGGTAAACATTTTTGATTTTTAAAGAATAGGCTTTCAAAAAGACCATGCGCCGATGTTGACCCGTTCTTCTATTATTCCGAGGTTCAAATCGCTAATCACTGGACTATTAACCTGCATTTCAGTTCCAAAGGTGTGTTAACACTTTTACAATCAGTCATGTCAAATCTACTGAGAATCTGATTAATATACTGAGCCTGACTAAGCTTCATAGTTTTATTAATACGATCTCGTTCAATTTTAATTTCTAGACAATTAACTCTTTTTTCAGCTCATCAGCACAATTTTTATCATTAAAAAATATAAAGAAATCGTCAACATATAATGCTACAATAACAATCGCACTATTAGTCATTTTGAAAAATACACATTCTTCATATTTGCATTGTTTAAATTTTAAATTTAAATTTAAATTTTAAGTACCATGAACGAGATGCTTTTTTTAACCCATAGATTGCTTTCTTGAGCTTGCAAACCTGATTAATATTTCCTATCGGAAATCCCTCGGGTTGAAACATATAAATGTCTTCATTCAGTTCCCCATTTAAGAAAGCTGTATCTACATCTAAATGTTCGGCATCTAAATTAAGTTCAGTTGCAATACTTAGCAAAACTCGAATAGTGCTATGTCGCACAACAGGTGCATATATTTCATTAAAATCTATCCCATACTTCTGTGAACAACCCTTAGCAACAAGCCGAGCTTTATATTTAATTATACTCGTATTACCCTGATCATTTTTCTTAAGTTTAAAAACCCACCTATTTTTAATAACGTTTTTATCTAAAGGTCTATCAACTAGGGTCCAAGCATCATTAATTTTAAAAGCTTTTAGTTCGTCTAAATTGCAGCCCTCCACAATTCAGAATTAGGACAATTTAATGCCTGTTCAATAGTTTCAGGCTCTATGTTTGCAGTCCCTCCACAGCTGTAAGATATAAAATCTTCATCGACTTTTGGTTTTGCCTGCCTTTGAGTTCTTCGCGGTGCGACCGTCACCTGCTCGATGTCCCCTTCGACACCACCATCGTTGCCTGAAATAGACGCAGAACCGTCATCCCGCTGCGGCTCCACTTCCATGAAACGAGAAGGTGCTTTGATACTTTGTCTATCACGCAAATTGTGAGTAGTAGAGCCTGTTGAATTGTTATTTGGTTCCACAATTTCTTCTACACTTTTATCCACAATTTTCGCATCAACGACGTCTTCACCATCGTTACTTTCAACGTCCATATCACTATCAATTTGAATGTCATTCATACTTAAAGTCTGTTCACATTCATTGTTAAAAACCACGTCCCGAGAAAGTTCAATTTTTTTATTTTCGGGATAGTACACTCGATAACCCTTCACGTTATCCCGATATCCAACAAATATTCCTCTTTTACTTTTCGGATCCCACTTTCGACGTTTTTCTTTAGGAATGTGCGTATAGACTTCTGTTCCGAACACACGAAGATGGTTAATTTTTAAATTACTTTTATTGAACCATCTCTCGATCTCTAGATATAGAATTACCTACCATGAAGTTCTTGAAACTGAACATTCAATATATAAGTAACTTCAAGTAATTCTTTACTAGGATACATCAGATGACCTCTTGAAACGAATTCAAGACAGTCAGGATTATTCGAAACCCCCAAATCTTTAGTGCATACCCCTAAATTAAGAATGCATACTTATTCTTAAACCTGTATGCTACGTATCCTGCTATGTATTTTAGACCTTCTTGACACATTGTGTCAGAAAAATTACTGTTTTTTAATACACTGATCAAGTAATCATCGTTGACGATATTTGTATTATCACTTGGCACGACAGAACCATCATACTGCGGCTGAACGAAATTAAACCCAGGAAGCGCCATCTTCTCTTGATCTTCGACCTCAACTTCTGCAGAGTCTAATATTATATTGCTTAAAATTGTGTTTGATAAACACATTTGCGAATTCTCTAGTGGGGCTATGAGACAGCTTTCTTCAGTTTCTTCAACATTTTTGTTCATGCGTGTGAATACAGCTAAAGAATGTTTGCCCAAGACATACCAACGCAACCTATGCTTAAAATCAAGAGGCGTGGGATGATCATTAGTTGCGCCGCGCCCATGCCTCTTATATAAGAAAAAAGGGTTCTAAAACGTCCTGGTTTAAGCGACATGTTAACAAATAGTCAATTTTATATGTTTCACGCAAATAATCATAAAGTTGAGACAGAGAATTATCACTTAACCTACGATGCACGACTAAAAAAATTTACACTTTCACACAGCTTGGGCCTGAGAAGCCCAGTGCGGCGTGTAAGTCTATAAATATAACTTATAAAGCAATTTTAGTCTTTATTTTTGTGAATATAGTACCTACATAAAAATATATTGTTTAATAATTGATAATAGTAACTGACCTACATAACCATTTAATTATGTAACGCAATCAGGCTAGTTTATAATGACCTGCAATTTAAGAATTTGCAAACGTTTTTGAAAAAGAGAATACTATCGGTTTGTCAAGGTTGCGACTCAATAAAAAAGTATCAAATTTGTTTAGACGACTGGCCAAGTAACACAAAAAAAATATAGACAAAAATTTAGGCTTTAATGGGTTTTTAAATAATACATTGCCTTCCAAAACAATAAAAGATTTGGTAAAGAAATAATTTTTAATTGTTACATTTATTGCATACTCTAACAGAATGTTCGTTACAAATATTATTTTTGCATTTCACACACATTAACATGCTTTTGCGAAGAATATTTGATGGACACAAAAAGCACCTTCTACGTTTTGGGATACAATCATTTTCTTCTTCTTTGTTTTCTTCAACTGTAATAAACTTTTTCATACACTCCTTGACAACTCTTTGCAGTTTAGGATTTTGCGATCTTCTTATCATATGTGGAATTACTAATTCTTTTGCTAAATCTTTCAGGTAAAGTCGTCTTTTATGATTTGCATTTATATTATAATCTAGATGTTCTCTTTTGAAGATTATGAAAGAATTTAGTGCCGCAATATCTATCATATTATAAAAAATGGCCATTGACCAACGCTTTGTTTGACGCTTGCACGTATACGTTCCTACTTTTTGATCCATTACATCGACTCCTCCTTTTGTTTGATTATAATAATGTATAATTTCTTGTTTCTTTTTTCTATCTTCTGTAATAGATGCTGTTCTGTGCATGCTACTCAGTAAAACAACACTTTCATTTCTTTTAGGCACATAATTAACTATTGGAATATTTTGATGAAATCCAAATAATGATGATAAAATACGTCTATTCTTGTTTTCTTTCATTTCCTTAGGAACATCACGTTTATTTTTCTTAATTGTACCAACAATAGTAATTTGCTTTTCTAATAAGTATTTTGCGAGTGGTAAGCTCGTAAAGAAGTTGTCTATTGTAAGATTAAATCCAGTATTATGAATTGTACGGACTAATGTTTTAACAATTTCATAACCGAGATTCTTTGTTATAACTTCTCCAGGTTGACGTCCCACGTATATATTTCCATCAATAGCAAAACCGGACACAGATTCACACATCCAAAATATTTTTAAGCCATACTTAGCCGGCTTGCTAGGCATATATTGAGTAAATCTGGTTCTACCTCTATATGGAAGTAGTTGTTCATCAATTGTTACGTTTTTGTCAGGATCAATACACGTTCTACATTGTTGAATGAACAAATTCCAGATATAGGAAATAAGTGTCAATTTATTCGTTTCTAGGCGAACTTCTCTTGTTCGTTCGTCATCAAACCGTAAGAATACTTCTAATACTTTCAAAACGTCTTAAAGCCATGGTCGCACGATAAATGGGATTCGCAGATTCACCAGTAAATAATTCTCGTACTGGAGCGTTCCAATTTTTTTCAACACCTGCTTGTATTATCAATCGTAAAAATGCTAGGGGTCTTATTTGAAATTGGTTCACTCTTTCGCCATACAACTCTACTTGGAGCAACAAAACATGCATTTTGCGTTTTTACACAAACTTCTTCATCAGATTCATCACTGTCTGAATCTGGATTATACATATTAATTACAGCTTCATCATCGCCGGAAGCTTCACTTTCTACAGACAACTCATCTTCGCACTCATCTGCCCAACGAAAAACAGTTTGTTCGAAACCGTCGTCACCACAACGAACTCTTTTAGAACGAGAAGCCATTGAAAAAATTTAATGTTAGCTTTACGGCAAACAAATAAGAATAAGCACATTTGTCCTTAGAGAGCTTTTATAACATATAATTTTGACAGATTAGCTTCTGAGAATGAACCTGTCATCATAAATGCATATAAGCAAGCATTTATATGTTCTGATAATATGTTGGCCTCGCAAGCCCATGCCGTGTGAATACGGGGTATTAGTAAATAAAGATTAATAAAATTGATGTAAAAAAATTTTAACGCAACATTTTTTTAAAATCTGATATACTATAAAGCATTAAGTAAGGTATACCTAAAAGAAAATTTAAAAAAAAGTGTCCAATCGAAAATTACACGAATTATAATACGTCGCTGGGCCTCCCAAGCCCATGATGTGCATCCTAGGGTTAAAATGATCCCTTTCTGAAAAGTTATTAGACTTTTATGTTTGCGAACAGTGATTTTGGATATTAAATTTGAAGTTTCCTTAAGAATTAGTGACCGATTCTCAAAATCTAAACCGAAGGCATTTGCTCACGGATGAGAACCATACTTCAATTGGGAATTGAAAACATCAAACTACTTATTTATTAATCCTAATAGCACACTTGTCTCTTTCCAGTGCTTATTGTCCAAAAAACCCTGCAACCCACACCTTTCTACGGCTTTTGAGCAAGTATCAGAAAATATATTTATTACAGAAGTAATAAATCAACAACTTCCCCTTTTTTGGTCGTTTTGTAACTGTAGGAAAGAATTAAGTTGTCTCAAATTCTAAAAGTGACTTATTTTTACTTGAACCATATTGGATTATCGCATAACCTTTTTTAGACTAACTAAAATAAATAAAAAATAATTATTAAGTACGTAATTAATTCATGATTTTTTTTTGTTTATTCGCGCTTAATTTTGCAACGCGTTGTTCGATTTGAATGATTCTGTTACTATTTTGATGTTAACCTGAATTAATCTTTTTGAGTAAAAAGATAATTTCCTAAGTAGGAACTATATTTATTAATTATTGCACTGCTAAAAAAGGAACAGATAAATATTTGTTTTATGAATTATTTAGAAAAGATGTTCTTTTTGTAGTTTATTAAGTAGGGATAATTGTTTTTTATCAAAAATTACTAATGTGTAAATTAGTATAATTACGCTTTCCATTAAAAATATTATTCAATTTACAACAGATGGTTTTCACTTTTCACATAATAACCCCCGATTTTATAATCAAATTAAAAGCGACTTTAATTTAAATAAAGGAAACTTTATCTTGAACTTGAAATTTCTGTCTCTAAAGAATAACGTTATTTTATACTTTTTAACTTTTTCCAATCCAAGAAATAGTAGATTGTTTTATTAGGAGTAAAAATGTCACTTTTTTAGTCAAGTCAGTAGGGCTTGTCAGACGAAACGAAGTTGAGTACTACTCACGAGCCACAAAAAGTATTTTTACTGTTTATGAAACATTAAATTTTTTCTTCAAACGTAAAACTTAGAAAAACCAAAAATAAAAATTTATGAAGTGTCGCCATCTCTTGAAAATTTTTTGTAGTTCAATTGTCAAATATTTTAAAAAATGAACTTTAACTTGTAAAAAGAAGCTAATTATTAACCGCAACGAATAAATAATAACAGAAAAGGACCCCGCTCAAACCTTATGGAAACTGGTTCCTGGCTGATTTTTCTAAAATTTTAGTATGTTGTTGATTAGAGCCTTCTCATCAAAAGTTTTCATAGGCGCAAAGCTTTAAAGGGGGTGTAAAGCAAAAAAAACTTTTATTCACTAAAAAATGCTAAACAAATATCTAGGAACAACGGTGAAAACCGCACATTTTTAGCACAAATATTATCTGAGATATAAACTCCTGAGTTCGAAAGTTGTGACGTCAGATAGACAAAAATTTGATGATTTGTCCTCGTTGCTTAGTGATATAGTTTTCGTACATTAATTTCTAAACTGCTATTGGACTAATTCCGACTATTGTCTTCATAGCGACACGAATTTTTACTTAAAAGTTTTCTATCTTCGGAACGGTCCATCACAGGGACGTGGGGTTTGAAAATTTGTTCTTAGAATAGGGAAGTCTCTTCAAATTTATATTACAATCAAATGCCAATTTTGAGGTGTAGAATATTAATTCATTCACAATTATGTGGTTCACTAAAATTAAATAAAATTTTTTAGCGTAGTTTTTGCATTTTCTAAACTGATTGTAAGCAAGAAAACAGTAGGCATGAAAAAACGATTATGTGACGTCAAAATATACCTATGCTTTGGATTGTCATCACACAGCACCTACTACGTCATACTTGTCACATTTCACATGTTCATTGAAATTGCATTTATTATGGCTGTAAAAGGGTACAAGAAAGCAAATTTCGGTGATTTGCCTTATCTAAATATACTTATATAAAAGCCCATCAATTTATTTGTGCATAGATTCTGTTTAGGTAGGTATATAATATTTAAACATTTCCTATTTGCACGTGGCTCACACAAAATAATTTGGGCTCGCTTTGTGCCCACCTGATTTTTTTAAACCTAGTTACGTGCCTGTATGCTGAAGTTGCTATGCTAGTCATACTATATTCTGACGTCACAACCTCAAATACCGTTTTTGGCGCGATATCTGTGACTCAAACTTTAAATATTTTTTAAAATACGAAATATTATCGCAATAAATTTAAAAAAAAAACCCGCTATGTTTTGAAACAAGACGAACAATAATTAAATACTTTTGAAATTGAAGAGACTTCCCTATTACCTGTACTACAACTTTCATTTTTGGTTTACATCCCCTTTAAACTTAATATTTTTTATTCTAGAGGGGGGTTAAACCGCTGCATTTATCGTTGAGTGGTTCAATTAAATGTGATTACATCAACAAATATCACGTTTTATGATTTTTGACATGTGAGCCGTAATTGAAAAAAAAAATTCAAATTTTTTAATTTAAAATAGCGACCTATAGAACGATTGTCCCATCCCATGGGTAAACATGTTTGGTCCAGATTAAATTGTAAATTTTGAGAAGAACATTCTTGGTGTAGCAAGGTAGGTGTTTTACAAATTCTGGAACTATTTTATCAGGTCCTGCTGACTTCTTATTTTGTATGTTTGTTATGGCATAGTCTAGTTCCGCTCTTGTTATCTCTGTGTTTAATGGATTATCTACATCATCATCATTGCTTATATTTTCAAGTTCAGCTGCGATTTTGTAATTTAGAAAGCCTTTTTGATAGTGTTCATCGCTGGTATTCTTTTCGAAAGTTTCTGCTAAAGTATTTGCAATGTCTTTTCCATCTGTTATTTCTCTATTGTTTATAAGCAATAGGTTTGTTTTCTGCAGTGTACTATTGCCGTTTAGAGATTTAATCTTGTTCCAGATTACTGTTGGGTTGGTATCTGATGTTATTGATGATGTAAAGGAATTCCAAGAATTTTTTTTGCTCTCTAAAATTGTTCTTCGTGCTACAGCTTTACTTCTTTTGAATGCTATATAATTTTCGGTTGTGTTATATTTTTTGTAGTGATTATAATCATATTTATGTTGTTTTATTGCTTCTTTACATTTTTGGTTTAGGTAGTTTCTCTATTATTTGCGTTATTTCAGTGATATCAATAGGTAAATTTGGCGGGAGATATATGTATGTTACAAACTGTTATTCTTTTTGGTGTATATGTTGTTACTGCAATGACTTCTAATTTTGACTGTATATCTAGATTTACGGTATGGTTTGAACTTTTCGCGCTATCATTACTCCTCCACTAGCAATTGTGTGATTTATTCTGTCTTTGCGATAGGCCGTATAGTTTTTTAGATTAACTGTTTGATTGTTTAGTAGTCTTGATTCTTGAATTGCTATTAAATCAGGGTTATGTTTATTTATTATAATTTGGAGTTCCGGTAAGTGGTTGAAGTAACCGTCTTATCAGGGTGCGTTTCTTGTGGCAAAGTTTCTTCGTCAGACGAATCCTGGACAGAAATACTTCCTTTGGATTCCGAGCTCGACGAAGATAAAACTCTCCTCCGACGACAATTATGTGGCATCGGTTTCTCATTACCGCGGTCTTGAGTTGAACTACAAGACGGCTCCTCTGCAAAAACTTTTCTCTTGATTATCTCTTTTTTCTCTTTTATTGATTTTATAGATGTCTCTAGTTCTTCCTTATTCGGAGTGGAGGTAATTATCTTTGCTTTTCCAGGTTTTCTGCCTCGAGTTCCTTTGTTTTTTTCAAGACGGGTATCGGTGTGATGTCTTCTGGATTAATTGTAACGGTAATATTTTGCTGTTCATCTTCATTTGCTCGGTCAACGCCAGTAGGCTGTTGATCTTGGCCAGTAGCTTCAGGATCTTTATCGTCTTGTGATGCGTCCAAAAAATCCTCTTCGGTGAAAACATCTCTTCTAGCAGGATACACACCTGTGGTGGCAAATCCTTTTACACCTCGTTCAGCAGTCTGCACTTTCAAGTAGGCCTTACCAAAAAGTTCGCTGACATCGAAATGAGTAACAGCACGTTGATTGGTTCTTAAAAAAAACTCTAATTTCTTCATTATAAAATGTTTTTAACGCCCCCATCACTGTTTTATCTAGAGGCTGCATCTTGTGTGATGTGTGAGGGGGCAGACATAGAATATTGTAACGAAATTTTCTTTGGCCTTTATCACAACATCGAGATTTCTGGTAGGGTGTTGTGCCCATCTAAGATGAGCAGAATAGGATGACCCTTAGATGGACGAACTTTTTCAATGAAATGGCCAAACCAAGCGGTAAATAGATCTGTTTGTATCTACCCCGATGGATGAAACTTGAATATAGCTCCAGGTGGGGCACCCTTCTTTAGTTGTTCATTAGAGTTTTTCCGCGGAAATATAATCATGGGTGGTACGAAAGTTCCATCCGCACTCATACACATTAGAACAGCTATTAACGATCCTCTCTCTGCAGAGGCGAGGGTCCCAATCTGGCGTTTTCCCTTTAACGCTAATATTTTAGGACATTTTGACTGTACAGGGTGGGCAAATTGGATGTTTTCATAGGGGTACTCGGAAACTGTAGAAGTTAGAGAAAAACCGATGGCGCATCCTCGATCTCTTTTTTTGAGAAACTAATGATAGTAAAATCAAAATCGAGCTATCTTCTTTTGTTTTTAAGTTATAGCCCAAAAACCAAATATACCTCATTTTAATTTTTATTGATATCTCTCTTATTTCTCAAAATATATTAAAACTGTAAAGACTTTCTCAAAACACTTTTTAACGTAGATTCCAGTGGCGTAGTCAAAAAATATTTTTGACTGAAAAAAAATTATTTTGGTTTTTATAAGTTTTTCTTCCAAAAAAATATTTTTTTTGGAAGAAATCTAAATTCAGGAAAAAAATATCTAAATGTCACTAATAGTCCAGTGATAACCGATTTTAACCTCGGAATTATAGTAGAACGGGTAACTACATTACAGAGTGTATAAAGACTTTTAGTCGGTCGCGTTCAGGCGAAGGCGCGCGCCGTTGTTGGAATTCGTTGTCAGCTATTATATCTTCTATTTTCTTTTTGAGGGAAGTCCTTTCTTCTTCGCTGTTTATGTGTCGGATGGACGATACCACAAAATTCCCAAATATTTGGGCATCGTCTAAATTCTAGATAAAAAATCTAAATGTCACTAATAGTCCAGTGATTAGCGATTTTAACCTCGGAATAATAGTAGCACGGGTAAACATCGGGTGTCTTCCCACTTGCGGTCAGAACCATTATCGTCCCACTTGCGGTCAATCAATATGATAAAATGCAAATAATGTCAGGAGTGATCTCACTTGCGGTCAAGAAAATAACTTTCTGATAGCTTTCTTTACTGCGTAGGTAGGTAGGTTTTTCCTACGGAAAGAATAAGTGATTAAGATTATTATTTTATTATTATCACATCACCCCTGATTGAAGTTTTAGGTAATAGTGGTTCATTCAGTTCTCATCCCTTGTTTGAATAGTCTATGTCTGTAAAAACTAGGGCTGGGAATTCTTGCAGGTTTAGTATTCGAATATTTGCTTATTCGTTGTATTCGAATTATTCGTTTACTTATTCATAGTATTCGTTTTGTTTCTGTAAGAAAAGGTGTAAAGTATTTTCATTGAATCTTGGCTTCCCGATGTTGTTATTCCGGGAAAAGGTAAATATAAATTTATTTGTGACTAGCTGACCGAGTGTATTAAGCTTTACACGAGGTTAGCGCGTTATAGTATAATGCCACGAACAGGGTAAGCAAAACAAACATCCAATGAAAAAAACACCTTAAAATACGTACTAATTAAATATTCTTCTACCGCTGGTACCCTTAAAGGTGTTACGTGGTTCAGGAATCCGCTTTTTATTAGCCGGAACCCTTTTCTCTCGGCTGTTCTAATCCACGAGAGGGTGGTACTTCTGGTATTTCTTGACTTTAAGATGCTAAAAAAGTTGTAGATTTATTAATCTTTAATTAGTTTAATGTTCACAATGAACGTAATAGTGTAACAACCATCAATTTGTAATTTCCAAAAATTATTAAAATTGATATAAAAAAATCTGTTGTGCCAACACAAGTCTTTTCCATAATAATAAAAAAGGGTGGTATGAATAAAAAAAGTATTAATTTGTTAATACTACTAGTACGTACTAATACTACTATTACTTACTTCAATTACAGCAATAATATTCAATAGTGACGAGCTGAGGGGAAGCACCAATACCTAAATTGGTAATTTCCCCCCTATGCAATAGTAATCGCCTAGGCCCTAGTTACTTATAATTTAGTAGCCACTGATACAAACGAATTTATTTTAAACCAATCGTGCTTAAGGGAGGCGCTTCCCCTCAGCTCGTCACTATAAAATATTATTACACCTTACAATACGTACTAATTAAATAGTCTTCCACGGCGGGCACCCTTAAAGGTGTTACATCATTAAGGAATGCACTGGTTACCAACCGGAATCCTTTTTTCTCCGCTGTACTTATCCAAGTGCTTCTTGAGTTTGTTGACGTTAAGATCCTAAAAAAAAAGTTGTAGATTTATTAATCTTTAATTAGTTTAATGTTCACAATGAACGTAATAGTGTAACAACCATCAATTTGTAATTTTCAAAAATTATTAAATTTGATATAAAAAAATCTGTTGTGCCAACACAAGTCCTTTCTTCTTCGCTGTTTATGTGTCCGATGGACGATGCCACAAAATTCCCAAATATTTGGGCATCGTCTAAATTCTAGAAAAAAAATCTAAATGTCACTAATAGTCCAGTGATTAGCGATTTTAACCTCGGAATTATAGTAGAACGGGTAACTACATTACAGAGTGTATAAAGACATTTAGTCGGTCGCGTTCAGGCGAAGGCGCGCGCCGTTGTTGGAATTCGTTGTCAGCTATTATATCTTCTATTTTCTTTTTGAGGGAAGTCCTTTCTTCTTCGCTGTTTATGTGTCGGATGGACGATACCACGAAATTCCCAAATATTTGGGCATCCTCTAAATTCTAGAAAAAAAATCTAAATGTCACTAATAGTCCAGTGATTAGCGATTTTAACCTCGGAATTATAGTAGAACGGGTAACTACATTACAGAGTGTATAAAGACTTTTAGTCGGTCGCGTTCAGGCGAAGGCGCGCGCCGTTGTTGGAATTCGTTGTCAGCTATTATATCTTCTATTTTCTTTTTGAGGGAAGTCCTTTCTTCTTCGCTGTTTATGTGTCGGATGGACGATACCACGAAATTCCCAAATATTTGGGCATCGTCTAAAAAATTCTAGATAAAAAAATGTGTGGATTGTATTTATATCCTCGCAATCTACATTCTCGCTATCGCTCTCGTCATTTCGGTTTCTGGTTCTAAAAGAAGAGTTTATTAGGTTACCATTAAGGAAAAATGCAATACGTACTGGTATAATGGATCGAACAGCGCTAATACAGATATTCTTGGGCGAGGGCGTGCTTGCATTGTAACGGCAACTGAAAAATTTTGTTAACAAATTTATATATTAAACGTATATATATTTTGAAAATGAATTCTTATGTAGAACAGTACCGCCAATGTGAAATATTCCACTTTCGAGCCCACTTGAGTATTCCACAATAACGACCCTTCAACATATGAGTTCAAACAATTGTAACAAAGTTTTAAACATATTTTAGGTTGAATATTCAGTATAGGTTAGATGCATACATTCATTATATGACCATACAGGGTGGGTCAATAGTCGGGGGGAGTAGGATTGCTCTGTAACTATTAGAGATAACTAAACCAATTTTGGTATGGTAATACAGAATTATTAGACCTACATTTTAAAAATATTTAGATACATACAGGATGACTCACAAATGCCAACCCAAACTTGTGTTTTTTTAAATGGAACACCCTATATATTTTTGCATATTCGGAATCCTCATAATATTTACAACTAAAAATATATAGGATTTTAGATAGCTACCTGTAACTGTTCCGGAGATATTGTCACTTTTATGTCGAAATCGAGTCAACTTTGGAGTCATGTTGTTATGGCGGTAATGAATATTTTTCCAATCTGGTTGCGCCAACTACTTTGGTTAATAGTCGACTTACAAAATCCGTTCCAAACTTTTCCAAAAAGTTCTCGTTCTAGTTCTAGTTCTCTACCATTCTCGTTTTTTTTAAATGGAACACCCTGTATATTTCTTCAAAAATGGATTTATCATGAAAATTGGATAATAAATGATATAAGGTTTGATAGGCATAAAACGAACAGTTCTTGAGATATTGAGACTTATGTAGAAAATATTGAAATGGATTGTTATTAATAGCAACAAATGGCAAAATGAGACTGCAAAAACTAACAAATTTATTAAGTAAGGACACATAAAACAAGTGATTTAAATAATAAGTAGATCTGGCTCAAAAATTGTAACAAACTAGAAATACTGATACAACAACTACAAAAAAAGATGAAAACAACAAATACATTTAAAATAAATGTTCAAAATGCTGCCCATGCCTAGCCAAACAATTTTGAATGCGGTCCGAAAAAGAACGTTTAACATGGGATAACATTACAGGTGTAATCGATTGAAATGCAGTGCGTATTCTACTTTTCATATCTTCTCTAGTGGTGGGAAGATCTTTATAAACTATTTCGCGAACGTAGCCCCAAAGAAAAAAATCGAGGGACGTAAGGTCCGGAGATCGAGCTGGCCAGTTTACTACACCACCTCGTCCTATCCATTTCATTGGAAAAGTTTCATTAAGATATCGCCTAACGTTGATCGCATAATGGGGAGGGGCGCCGTCCTGCTGAAACCACATCGTCTGAATTCTATGTAGATCGATATCTTCCAAAAGATCAAACAAATTGGTTTCCAAAAACCGTAAATATCTTTCACCAGTGAGACTTTCATCAAAGAAAAAAGGGCCTATCACATTACAATCAAATATGCCACCCCATACGTTCACTGACCATCGATGCTGGTGGTCGGCAACTCTTAAGATATGAGGATTACTATCTGAATAGTAATGATAGTTATGTTTATTGAAGTTTGCATTGTTATGAAAAGTTGCCTCATCCGTAAACAAAATATTATTAACAAAATTGGGTTCATCATTAATTTTGTTAGTAATCCACTGGCAAAAAGTTTCACGATTTTGAAAATCTATTTCCGTTAAAGCTTGATGTTGTTCAATGTGATAAGGATGGAACTTGTTTTTCTTAATAAACCTTCGAATAGTGCTTCTGTTTAGATCCAGATTCGCGCTTAACTCTCTGGTACTGACTTGGATTTTCAAGCAGAGATGCCACAACTTGAAACTCACTTTCTTCATCCGCCATTGTTCTAGTCTGCTTCGGATAACACACACTTCCAGAATTTATAAATCTTTCAGCAACTCTAACAAACGCTTCTTGCCGAGGGTGCCTCCTTTCTGGGTACCGTTGAACGTATAATCTTGTAGCAAGCAACGCATTTTTTTGAGCTTCACCAAAAATAAATATCATGTCAACCATTTCTTCCTTAGAAAAATCCATTTTGATTAAAACTAGATAGGTAATGAGAATAAACAGCAGCAACAAATAATAATACACACGAGAGCGAATAGGTACAACAATCATTTAATTGTTTGACAGACATCAAACAATATCGAATCAATTGTTTTTAAATTGTAAATATGGCCTACCTGATTATTTTTGTTTTACCTGATGGTTTTAGTAAATTATTATTTTGAATATTTTTACGATATCTCAAGAACTGTTCGTTTTATGCCTATCAAACCTTATATCATTTATTATCCAATTTTCATGATAAATCCATTTTTGAAGAAATATACAGGGTGTTCCATTTAAAAAAAACGAGAATGGTAACATTTCGCGTAAGTCAATCGCCCTGTATAGCATGACGCTTTTTGGAAAAGTTTGGAACGGATTTTGTAAGTCGACTATTAACCAAAGTAGTTGGCGCAACCAGATTGGAAAAATATTCATTACCGCCATAACAACATGACTCCAAAGTTGACTCGATTTCGACATAAAAGTGACAATATCTCCGGAACAGTTACAGGTAGCTATCTAAAATCCTATATATTTTTAGTTGTAAATATTATGAGGATTCCGAATATGGAAAAATATATAGGGTGTTCCATTTAAAAAAACACAAGTTTGGGTTGGCATTTGTGAGTCATCCTGTATGTATCTAAATATTTTTAAAATGTAGGTCTAATAATTCTGTATTACCATACCAAAATTGGTTTAGTTATCTCTAATAGTTACAGAGCAATCCTACTCCCCCCGACTATTGACCCACCCTGTATAATGTAATAGCTGCGCGCATTGTGTTTCTTCCCTTTTTTTTATCGTACTCGCTAGCAACCATGTAATTTTGGAACCTTCTTTTGAAATATTTCCAGTTTTCTTCCAAATTCCCTACCATTATCATCGGTGCAACACCTGGCTTTATAGGTGTATCTACCATGTTGCTTTGTAACTTAATTTACTTTTTAATAATATTAATCTCAATAATTTATTAAATTTCTCGCAGCGCCATGTAACGTGTGTGTATTAAACAAGACCTTGAGTTCAACTAAACTTTATTGTTCCAATATAAAATCATATAAAATAAAAGTAACTAAATCAAATCCACAACATATATTTCTTAATATTTTGAAAGCTCGTAAAATTATCTTTCTGAACATACAAAATAATGTATATTTTAAACTTCTATTTATGCCAAATGTAAAAAAATAAAAAATGAAATTAGTATTTCAGACAATTTATGTCTAAAAATTCTAATTACACTCAAAAGTTTAATTCCGTTTAATTTTAAACTATAAACTTTTAAAGAAATGCACAATACAACGTACACAATACGTCATACAACAGGTGTATTTTATTATTATTATTAATTAATTTGTTGTTGGAATTATTCATTTAACACAAAAAAGTACGTTCCACCCCTTTTTTCGGGCGAGTCTAAGTAACATACGGTTGAAATGTCAAAAATACAGTTATAGGATTATTTATATAAGATTGCGTTTTGGACACTTACCGGAACAAACCTAAAGTTAGTTAAAAATGTGAAGAGACAATGCAGTTAGGGACTATTTTAATTTGGCATCCCTGTACAGAGTTGTCACATTACAATTTAATTTGTTTGAAATTCAATGTTTTTTAGCTTGATTTGTTGGTATGTGGCAACCCTGCGCTGTCATTATGAAACTTCAAAAACGCAATTTTAAAAAAATAATCCTATAAAGTACGGTCCGAACTAGCTTTTTTATTAAAATTTAATTTGATATCTTATAAATAAAATACATTGAAGAAAATTTCAAATTATAAACTTTTAAAGAAATGCACAAAAAAATACAACAGGAAAAAGTTCCTCGTATGGCCACATCTTTTATTCTATTTTTATTTTTTTCCAGAAACACAACAAACACATAATTTCGGAAATGCATCTTTATTATTTATCGTTGTGTAGTTGTCGGTCACGTCTTCCATTGTGGGATAGTCATGTGCACGTTCAAGTATGTCGGTTCCTTGCACTATGGAGGTCGCAAAGCGAGTCTTATCCTTTTTGTATAGGTTTTATGTTGCCGCGTAGAGGTGCTTTCGCCGACCAGGGCGGTTGTTTAGTCGTTGGTCGCTTTTTTGGTGATTGCTTTTGGTGGTTCTCTTCTGTCGTCTTCCTGCTGTTGGGGTCGTTAATGTGCCAAGATGTAGTTAACGGCTCTATCGATGGCTCATATGGTGGGACCCATTGCGAGCTCCCTCTCGCACTCCGTGAGCGATGGATCCTGGAGGCACTCGCTGAAGAAGGCGTCGGGCGGCTCTATAGGAGAATTAAAAGGCGGTGGTGAGGCCACCGAGGCAGGGGGAGGATCAGGATCGGGGTGGTAAGATGAGGGAGGGGAAGGTACCTGCACGAACACGTCGTCGTCGTCGCTGTCGGCATCGTCGTCGCTTGAGCCGTTGTTGTCGGTGGCGTCTCCCCTAAATCTTGCTACCAGCTGTTGGTAGGTCGGTTTCCTTCGTTGGTATTTTATTTGAGCGATCGTTCGGTCGATTATTGAGGCCAGATGCTGGTTGGTATGCGGACCACGGTAGGCACTTTCTTCCCTGGCCATCTCCTCTAACTTGAGGGATGACCAGGCCCTGACCGCGATCGTGTTAGGTGTTAGCGACGTTTAATAAAGCGGCATTATACTCAGTTGGGTGAGCGGATCTAGCATGTTGCTGCCTGCCGGCTAATGTTGGAAACTAATGTTGGATACCATCCGCAGCTTTATTTATGACACTTTGCTGTATGCAGGTACCCCCCTGATCACTTATTATATTTTTAATGCCATTTTTATTCTGTTCTAAAAATATGACAAACTTATGATTTTCAAAATAACTGAACTTGAATTATTAGTAGAAGATGAACCTGCTGTGGTTTCATAAGACTAGACCTTAGCCTTTGCAGTGCGGCGTTGATGTTGCTGGCGTTTGATGGCATGGTGCCTGACTGGCAAAACGGAAGGCCGAGATAACGGAACAGGTCGGTGGGTCCTAATTGATGTAGGTAGACCTCACCGACCTTGTGTTGTGGTTCCGTGTATGTAAATAGCTTTTTGCGTTTTCCGGGCAGTCCAACGGAGAGACATAGACTTTTGGCGGCGTTGATGGTCATGCCGCGGCCCGTGAAAAATGTGGCGCAACGGCGGAGAAATCGCTCTAATCCGCTCGAAGAGGTGGAAGTTAGTATAATGTCATCCGCATAGGCCATTATAGGGATAGATGTGCCACCTAGGCGCAGGTCGTCCTCACGCGGAAATTCTGAGATTAACTCATCTAGAACGATGTTAAAAAGGAGTGGCGAGAGCGGTTCGCCCTGTTTAACGCCCCTTCGGATGGAAATGCTGGTTCGCCATGCAGCCGTCCACCGACCGGAAGCCACGCTGTGATAGTGATATTGGAAGATCCGCCATTCGCGAAGCAAGAATTTTGTTAACCAGGCGAACCAAAGTGGACCTGACAATAATGGGTCTATAATTATCGACATTGCGTGAATCACCCTTGCCCTTGGGTATGAGTGTTGTACGATTAGCGCGTAGCGGCGGCGACACACGTAGGCGGGATAAATCATTGCGTAGAACGTGAGGGCCAACAGTTGTGTGCGCAGAGTCTTACATACCGAGGGACGTAAACCGTCGGGCCCGGCAGCATTGGACTTAAAGCTAGACAGGGCAGAGGAGATCTCTGCCACTGTGATAGGTAGAAATTTCGTAGCGGTGGTGATACTAGTGTTCTGGGTGAACCTCTCTCGGTCGTGAGCCGAGGGGACCCCAAATATACATATAAGGTGTAGTCATGGATAGAACCAACTTCTCCAGCATACACATCAGTAAAGAGCATCTTGTAGTCACAAACTCCTTGCAATAAAACGGAATAAAAATTTTTTCTGTTTATATAAGAATGACGGTTTTCTTTAGGAACTGGAATCGGTATATGACTGCCATCAATTGCGCCTATAACACCTATTATTTACACACCCAACATTTATTCCTATTAGCATTTTAAATAAATAAAATAATTACTACTTACCAGGGATTCCTGTACGTGCAAAACCTTGCTGAATATCTGTTTGTCTTTCTCTCGATGGCCAAGATATTACTTTATATTGCTTATTTAGTTGTAACATTACATTGCATGTTCGGTAAAGTACATCCCAGCAAGTGGATTTGCTTATTCCGAACCTGTCGGCCACTGATCTAAAAAGTGAGATTCCATAGTTAATACTAACACTAAAGTACATAATATTTTCACTAAGTGCTTTAAAACTAAGTTTTAAAACACTTTACTTTTCGATTAGTTTAAAAGTTAAAATTGTCTCAGTTTTTTGTAAATTAATACTGTTTCTCGATGACATAAGTACTTATCGAAAGGTTTCTAAATTGCTTAGACACCAAATGGTTATCATGGCTTCTTTTTCCAACAGTATCCTTGGATGCCCGCTTCTTACCATTTCCATATTGCTGTCTACTTTAACCTGATGCAGTTTTGAGAGTAAATCTTCAAATGTATTCGGAGACAGCATTTTTTCGTTTACTATACAGTCAAAGAGAGCTACCGGTTGCCCTATTCGCATAGGAAACGGAACCAAGATGAATGCATTTCATTTACCAGGTTAGAGCTACCATGATTTGATTCGCTTAACTGAAGTTGCGTTAATCGTATAGCAAATGTAGTTACATTGAGAGCCTCCGTTCCCTATACGAGCGCATCAAAAGAATATGTTTTGTACAGGTTATAACAAAGTCCACGTTCGATGATTGAATTTCTTATATAAAATAAATATGCTTTTTAAACTCAAATAAGTTACATACAAAATTTTGTGCTTTACTGCCCTAAATATCTTGATGCATTTAATTTTTTTAATTCAGTGATGTTTTCTACAAAGTGTATGTTAAAATTACACCTACACACGAAAATTGAAAATTCTATGTTCCAAAATAAGATAAAATTGCTATAAAATATCTGAAAATATTTTCTTTAAAAATGCTTATTAAAGCATACTTATTTTATCGCGGTTTTCAATATTATTTGTCTTAGAATTTTCTAAATAAAATTGTATGCACTCAAATGTCGAATCCAATGCAGTTATTCAACTTAGTTTGAGTTCACTGACTTCATCCAGAGTGTTCCAGAGTCTTAGAATTTACCTACCAAAAGAATCGATTAAAAAAAATATTTTATCCAATTCCCCATTTAATTTTGGAGAGAAAAAACAATAATTGGGAATTTTTCCATTAGGCGTTTTTATTGAAATTGTAACAACTCGAGGTTTTTCGGTTGTACATAGATTTAAATATTGAAACCTTCCCGCGGAAAATTCCTAATTGACCTACTTTTTAAAATTTGTTATTTCGACTGTCCCAACGAAGACTATTGTAACTCAAATTTCTTCATTCTTAGATAATCGTCTTAGAAATATTTCATAATAATTGATGTACTGTAATTTTTTAAATATTAGTGCTAGACCTTTGATTTCTTAACAAAGCAAAGATTGTTTAGCCCTAAAGTTAATAATTAACTAAAAAAAAAATTTTGTCTACAATTTGGGTATTTTGAATGAGTTACTACAGTTTTCGTTGACAAAATTTTCATTCAAAAACAATTTACCATCATAATAAAACCAACATAAATAGAACATTTTTTATTTTAACATTATAAAATAATTATAATTCACAGGTAAACTTTTTAAATACCTACTGCTATATTAAATTGAAAATTATTCGGATTCTTCATGGTCACTACTATCATTTTGCATTTCTTCCTGATGATTTGCCTTAGTAGTAGACTTAAGAGAGTTGTAAAATGCATGATACATAGGGGGTATTAAATTAGCTTTGCACAAATCCAAAAGCCCTTTCAACTTTTTGCTATCAATTGGCAACAAACCTGTGTATAATTTTGGTAGCTGGTACTGTTCCTCTGGTTTTTGCCGTAAATTATTCCTTTTTATGTAAATTTCTTTATAAGCTTCATTAAAGTTGTAGGCGAAAAAAACTGTATTAGGCGACTTTGGATCAAAGTGGAGGTTTCTGATTTCACTGATTTTAACCACCTGGCCAGAGGAATCTTTCTTCCAGTTTTGTTTTTCCACCATTAGTTTGAAACTAACAAAGTCTTCTTGAGACATTTCTTTTACTTTATATTGAGGGAAATTAACTTTTGCCATTTTTATTAGACTTATCCACTGATCTGGGGAGTATATAGCCGAATGACGTTTTCTTGCGATTTCAATTACAGCATGCATGCTGTCATTTTCATTTTGCGTATGCCCTTTCTCGAGAAAACGGTGTGTTATTTCCAAGTCTAAAGTCACTGATGCGTAAGCATACATCGAAAAAATAAAACGATTGCGGTTTTGGCCGCCGCAATTGTCGGAATAGAGAATAACTTTTTTTATGCCTTTCTTTTGTACGTCTTTAAAAAAATTCCATAAACAGCTCCCAATTTCATTCGGCCCTCGCTTAGATATTTGTTCATGCCATACATAGCAGTAGCCTTGATTGTTTCCCAAATCGTATATGGTGAAATTGTAGGTCGCAATTTTACTTTTGTAATAGAAATCACTTATCTCTGACTGTGGTGTTACCAATACTTTCTGCAAGTCAAAACATACTGTTAAAATCGATTTGTCATTTTTAGACAACTCTTTATCACTGTATTTCAAATTTCGAGCTGTGGTTTTGTTTAAAAGATGTCTATTATAATCTTCTTCCATTTTTCCCTTACTCTTTGCAGGATCTGTATTTTTATAAGCACTGCATACTGAACACTGGTCTTTTTTGGGCTTAAAAAAGGCAATATTGAATCGTGAATTAAGAGTATCCCTGTACTGTCTAAGTGTTGCTATATTGGCATCATCCCAATTGTTCTGTTGTGCATATTCTAAATACAGTCTGTGCATTCGTGATATATTCAAGCCTTCTTCCAAGTACATTCTTTCCGAGGTTTTCCTTGTATAGTGAGAAGGAACAAGTGGGAAACGTTTTATGTGATCTATAATGCTTTGAATAACATGCTCCGGGTTTTTATGAGGCCTGGAATTGTGTTTTCCTCTTTTGTCTTGTTCTACAGTACCTCCTGCACCAACTTTTTGTAAAGCAGTATTCACAAATGTTTCAGAAATTGCAAGGGTATTTAGAAACATAATCTTGCAAATTTTTATTTCTTCATTGTTAATAGTAAATTTATAATCTCTGGAAAAATTCCTTCTGGAATTTTTATTCTTTACAGTGACTTGCTTTTTCTCTCTTTGAGTTACGCTTCTTACAAGAAAATCCCACTGTCGACTATGATCACCAAGCTTCCAAAATTCTTCAAAAATTACTTTTCTAGTTTCTTCATTCAACTTGGTGTTGCATTTCAAACGGCAAGTTTCTTTACAGGACGACTTCATTAATTTTGCTGGGATAAGTTTATCTTTGCGATTGTTATGTTGAGAACCTTTGTTAAGTTCTGTTTTAGCTTTATTATCTATCCACTCTTTCTCATTTCTGACACGTTTCCTTCCTACTTTTACTATTTTAGTGACTTTGCGTTTACTAGTCGGTAATTTTCGAGATAATGATTCAATTACAGATTCGTTTTCAGAATCTGTCGCTGATGGAACATAATTTGGATCTTCATCAGAGTAATCAGAAGAAAACCAATTCATATCATTTGCCTTAGCACCCTCAGCATTGCAAAATTCATCTGTTTCGTCGTCTATAGATCAAAAAACAAAATTAAACTATGAATATGAACAATAAGGTAATTTTAAAAGTATATCTTGGGTATAATTATTATTCATAAGTTCAAAAGGATTTTCATCAGAAGAAGAAACCGTTTCATTTTATTTATTAAGTAATTTAATGGAATTAATTATTATACTCGACTCACCTGGCGCTATTATTTGTGGTGTGTTTTCTTTATTATTCACTACTTTACTAAGTATTAGTTTAGTTCTCTGCGATATATTAATATTTTTCTCCATAGTTTGTTACTTTGTACTTATCACAATAACTAGGTTATGTATGTTATAACCTAAAATTGCTAAATCGTATGTCCGTGTTTACCGGGCATTTAAAATATTTTTTCCAACGAAAACTATAGTAACTTCACATACTACTTTCTTCGCAGTAAAGGAAAAATATGTTTGAGATACTACATTTCACATATCTGCTTGTAAAGTAGCCTAACGTCATCGTTGAGTTACTATAGTTTTCTTAGGACAAATTTAGACTATGATAAATGTGATTACTGTAGTAACTCGAAATTGAAAAAAAATTAGTTACGATAGTCTTCGTTGGGACAGTCGATTTGAAATCCCAGATTGAGCGCCAAAATGTTATAGGTAAACAGATAAACTTCAATAAAGCTAAATTAATGTCCAGTTTGCTCGTAGGTAAAGCCGTTTTGAGATGTTTAGTCGATCGAGGCCGTTGAAAAAGTAACACTGGATTAGGTAGAATAAGCAGGTCAATAGTTAGTTTAAATTGATACGCGAAACTTACGCTTGACAAACCTCCAGTGGATGGATTCGCCCTGAAAAAGATGCTTATTCGTTTGCTCAAAAAACTAACAATAAAATGCAATGCATAACCTTTAACCCATTAAAGCCGAAGTTAATTTTTTTTTTGAAATTTTAAATTTTTTTGTCATATATAAGGTCATTGAGTACTAAATAAAGGTAATTCGTCATTAAAAAAATTTTTTTTTAGCTAAGGCTACCAAATAATAGGTGTTACATATATGTAACGCTAGGTCAATACACTACCGTAAAAATACAAGCATAAAATATTTATGATTTTATGTACGAAAAGTGTTAGTATGGAAAATAACATTACATTCTAAGCATAAACCAACGTCACATTTTTGGCACATTGATCGAGCACTTGTAGAACACCCTTCTCCTGCACAACGACGCCTTTTCTTATTTGGATGACTGTTAAAAGATGATTGTAACCATCGTAACGTAGATTATCTGCTACTCTATTGCACGAAACACTAAATTTAGAAGTATTGGGCCTTCCTCCTGGTTTTGGTAACGTACCATAGCTCTGCAAGTAAGTCTCAGCTATATTCCGTCTGAAATCGACCTGAGTTATTTGTGTGCCCGTTGCTTTTTTGTAAAGAACCCATGCGTTACTTATAGAAGCATCGAGCAGCCATGTGTAGAGCTGGGAATTATATGCACTAAAAATGTAAGATATATGCTGCATACATGCACGATAAAAATCTCAATATATGCTGAAAAAAGTCTCAAATATGCATTTAAAATTTTATGAAATTTTCGTTTGGTGTTTCCAAAAAACTAGAGAATGTTTTATTTTCTAGTTTGTTTAAAGGAATGTTAGCAGAAATTAGGACTTTACATAAATCTTTCTTAAAAGTCTGTTCATCTGAATTTGAAGCTGGTGTGCTATTTATAAAAATTTGTCTTGAATTGATAGTTCTTTCTGCGTTCCTTTTGTGCATTTGGGAAGCTAGATGCTGATCTAACTGGAACTTCTTATCGCAGGGTATCTATGTTAAAAAAGAACCAAAAGTCAGATTTGGACCTTATTTATAAAAATATAAACTTACGCTTTTGCAGCAAGCCTGACAAAACACGACAGAGCCATTTGTTGTTAGAGTAGGATTTCTCGCTATCCAAGCATTTAGTGCAGCACTTTTAAAAGTTTTAATTTTCGGCATGATCAATTAAAATAAAATAATTGTATATAGGTACTTAAATGCACCACTTCACTTACTAACGACTACACAATAATTGTCGACAATATGCCCAGTGTTACACTTTACGTTTTCACGAAGTTGGAATCTTGCGAGTACTGACTTCCAAACTTAAACAAACTAACTCATTTCTAAAATTTGAAAAAAAGTTAAGAGAGAAGGGTTATGAGTTTTAGAATTGGAGGGTTTGAAAAGCTATTAGGAAAGTCCAAAAAGGCAATTAGTAAAGATTCTTAGAAAATGCAATTTAGGGTAGGTACAAAGAAACGAAAAAGGATTAGTATTTATTTTGAATCGAGGAGTCTTATAGAAAATAGAAAGCTAGACAAGGTCAACATGCCCTTTTATACCCTGAATCTAAATTCTCCGAATGTCTTATCTCGTACCTCGCATTTCTTAAAAATAAACATTAAAATTTTTTTTTCACCAACGTCATTTTATGCATTTATGGAGCATTTTTAGAATTTTTGTAATATATGCAACAACGTGTCAAATATGCATTTATATGCAAAATAAGATTTGGTTATTTAAAGCCTTTTTGAACAAATCGTATACATTTTTAAAAAATATCCTTGTGCATATCTTTAAAAAAAACATGCACTTCCATACAATTCCCAGCTCTAGCCATGTGAATATGCACCACCACCATTTTTTAGACCGTATGCCGACTCTATGCTTGCATACATTTTCATCCATTAAATCGGTTCCACCCACCCATGTTGATGTTATATTCCCCTACTTTGGTTGCGAAATTTTTACATATTTTATTTCTGCTTTATTATATCGCTTAACAAATCCCAAAGGCTCTACACCATGACATGTGGAAGCTGTTGTTACGACATTGTTATCTGTCCACTTTACGAAAATGAGCCCATGGTCTTTGTCAATCGCCGAATCGTGCGTACCTCGGATGTTTTTTGCCATTTCATTTTTTCTGGGTAATGGACAGCTTTTAGGAATACGGTTATCTCAAACTGTTCCGGTACAGTCATATCCCCTGTCACGTATGTAATTCAGTAATTTAACTATTTCTGAATCGTGATTATTTATTCTTAAAGAATTATTTAACTTTATTTCTACACCTGCCTGCAATTCACGACCTGTTAAATTATCCAAAGTTCCTCCATCGTCTTCATCTGCAGAACCTTCATCTGTTAGTTCATGAGACTCGGGGGGCTCAATAAAAATCTCATCCACATCATCTATATAAGCCATTTCTAATGCTTCTTGTAAGGTTAAACCTCTTTTGTAATAAGGAAATCTCTTATTCGTTTAAAAAAATTATTTGAAATTTACAGCAGTGTAAGTAAGAGCCTAGCGTTACTTATATGTAACACTAGTAAAAAAGCTCAAAAAACACACTTAGATTTTGGATTTTATTAAAATTTTGATTACTACCGCAATAAGTTATTATTTTACTGTCATATTTTATTATTCATTACTAATCAAAACGGAAATTATTATCAAAAAAATGTTTACACAAATCGCAATCCGTGTTCTTTTTCACTATTCATTTTAATCAAACTTTAGAGCCGTTTATGTCTTACTGACTCAACAGTCTAAACAATTTTGATACTTTTATATTTAGTTACATCCTTGGTGAGACCGATAGTATTGTTATCTATCAAAAATGTCTATAAATTTTTTAATTACACGTGATTATAAAGTAGGCTGCGTGCGTTACATATATGGTGCGCCAGGTCAATATGGGTTAAATAATTCTATTGAGCGAAAACACATAAAACCGGTTCAACAGATCACACACAAACAATAAAATGGTAATATTATTAATCTTAAATTAATAAACTAGCAGCGCATTTAACAATATTAAACGATTACTTCCTGAATGCAAAAATCTAATGAATACTTTAACTATTAATATTGTTAGAAATATTAATCAATAAATTCACAAATTTATAATTTAAATAGTTTAAGTTGGTAATTTTCAATTTTCTTTGGGTTGAACAAAAATTAATCGATCAAACGAACTTATAGACTAGGCGCAAAAGTTAAAGTATTTTATGCAAGCGGCATTTCATATAACATTTTGGTAACCGATGTTTTCCCAGTATTTCAACCCTGCTGAATACGAAAATTGCGGTTATCAACGCGAAATCTTAACCGGAAGCGTGATATTCAAGATGACACCCAAGATGTCAGCTTTGTTATTTTCGATGGAATCATTATGGACAATTAAGACAAATATTTTTATTGGTTTGGATAGATAATTTTATACTCTACAATTTTTATTAGAGGTAAAATTATCTTCAGATCACTCCTAAAAGAGCTAGAGTCGGTAAAAGCACCAGTGTTGTATAAACCGTCTTAATACATAAAGCAGTATATGGAAGCATCTTGGTGAGTTCAGCGAGGTAGCTTTCCCAGTATCCAGCTAGGATGTATCTGTTAAAACATGATCAGAGCAAATCAAGTCCATAAAAGTCGATCATAAAGAGGATATTGCGTCTTCTGTTTCGACAACACACGGTGCTTCTCCCGACTCTCTAGACCCTTAAAGAGTGATTTTACTGTAATTTTTTGTGGACCATAAAATTATCTATCCGAGCTAACAAAAATATTTGTCTTAATTGCCATAATAATTAATCCATCAAAATAAATAAAAAGAGCAAACATGTATATTACGACGATTTTTACGCACACGATGTCTTTAGCTGGCTTTCGCTCCTTAATAAGCAATCTTACGGTACTTTTACATTTAATAATAATTGTAGAGAACCTTGTATATCTAATTCAATCAAAACAGTTGTCCAAGTTTCAATAATAATTCTTCCATCCAAATAAATCCTAATTAATAAAGCACACAACCTAGTCGCCATCTTGAATATCGCGCTTCCGGTTTAAATTTCACTGTGGGTAACCGCAATTTTTGGATTCAGGGGGGTCGAAATATTGGGAAAACATCGGTTACCAATATGTTATATGAAATTCCTCTAGCATTTCGATACTGGGATTTTGTTCCAATTTCACGGTGCTTCTTCCGACTGTAGCTCCTTAAGGAGTGATCTGAAGATAGTTATACCTCTAATAAAAATTGTAGAGTATAAAATTATCTATCCAAACCAATAAAAATATTTGTCTTAATTGTTCATAATGATTCCATCAAAAATAACAAAGCTGACATCTTGGATGTCATCTTGAATATCACGCTTCCGGTTAAGATTTCGCTTTGATAACCGCAATTTTCGTATTCAGCGGGGTTGAAATACTGGGAAAACATCGGTTACCAAAATGTTATATGAAATGCCGCTTGTATGGTTAAGGATACGTTTTTTCCGATAACAGTCCTAGTCTATTACCTGTAGTGAAGTTCGATCGTAATTTTATGAACCTTCAGTCCGAGATATCACTTATTTATTATATACGTAATAGTGTCTCTTCGCACTAAGTAATCGCTATGTTTAAAGCATAAAAACGCTTTCTTCCCCTCCGCTCCCATCTGACCTCGCATACACTTAGTCATCCTCATTTTTCAAAGGATTTCAGAGCAACTTCTTGTGGAAGACTCAGGTCCGGGAGGGTGGGAAGTGATATCTCGGACTGAAGGTTCATAAAATTACGATCGAACTTCACTACAGGTAAGTTCGTTTGATCGATTAATTTTATTTCCCTTCAGTCCGAGATATCACTTATTTATTATATACGTAGATGTTTAAAGTATTAGGAAGTTGCGATAAAGAGCTGCTGCTTAGCTCATAAAAATCACTAGGTGATGAAGTAATAACGTTTATTAAAAATTTAATAATAATTCTCATAAGGAAGCAAAAACAACATAATATTCTACTATCTTATGTTTACATATACGACGAAATAAATTTTCAATTTCATCGAGAACAATAACAATAATAGTAATATTCATTCAGTGTTTAAGTTCGAAGAACAAGTTAAAAAACTTAAGAACTATTCTCATAAAGAATCGAAACCAACAGACTATTCTACTAGCTTATGTTTACATATATGACGAAAGAAAACTTCGATTTCATCGAGATCAATAACAAATAAAAGTAATATTCATTCAGGTGCTTAAGTTCTAAGGACGAATTAAAAAACTTAATAACAATTCTCATAAAGAATCAAAAACAACATAATATTTTACTAACTTATGTTTACATAAACGACGAAAAAGAGATTCAATACCATTGAACTCAATAACAAAGAAAAATAATAGTCATTCAGGTGCTTACTTTCTAAGAACAAAAAAAGAAAATTTCAGTTATATGGATGTTTCATACAGCTAATACCGCTCTAGCAAAGGCAGAACTGTCTACGATAGGTCTGTTATAGAATTTTGCAAATGAAGAGGAGTTGTTGCTGCAACCAGCGGTTTGGAAAATCAAATCTATTGGAACTCCGCTCTTATGAGCAACAGACGTACATGCATGTCTTGTAGAATGTGGTTTATATAGATTAGTAGGTAAACCGGCTAATGTAAATAAGATTTTAACCCACCTACTGAGGGTTTGTCTGGATGCTACGGAAAATGGAGTTCTAAGAGTCAAGAACAAAAGGGATTCGTTCTTACGAAGCGATTGTGTTGTCTGGAGATACACTTTGAGAGTACTCGCAACACAAAGTTGTGGTTTCTCATTAAAGAAGAAGACCTCCAAACATGGTTGCGCCTGTCCGACTCGGGAGGTTTTTATTTTGTCAGGAATGAAAATTTTATAACCGTTCTCTGTCTCGTTGATATTATCAATACGGATGAGAGATATAGTTTGGATTCTTTGACCTGTTATTAGTAACAGTAATGTTAATAACTTTAAGGATAACTGTCTAAATGACAGTTTTTCATTCGGATACCAGCCTTCCAAGTAAGACAGGAGTATTTGTGGATCCCAGGTGGTTTTGTATCTAGGTTTTTCAGGCCTGAGGTTTGATATACCTTTTAAAAACCTTTTGACCATAGGATCCTGACCGATGTTGCCTGGCAATATCAAAGATAACGCGCATCTATGACTGTTAAAAGTACCAAACCTATTGTTCTTTAGAAGGAAGATATTTTGCAAGAATTGAATTACTTGCTGTGGTCCTGCAGTAAACTCCGGAATTCCTGTGTGCTGACAGAACTTCCACCACAGCTTGTATGTTATGTCGTATTGTTTTTCTGTTGAGTGAGATATTGACCGTAATGTTGTGTTGAGTGCAGAGTGCGGGACTCCCTTGCGGTGAAGAGCTTCCCGGATAAGACTGCTACTTCCAGGGTAAGGTTTGGAATCGGCCGAGCTGCACTAAATGGAGAAGTAAGTAGATTAGTATCAGATTCTAAAATCAAGGGAGAGGTTGATTGCAATCTTTGATATAAAGGGTACCACGGCTGTGACGGCCAGTTTGGTACAATAACAATCCCTTCAGCTGAATCAGTTAAAATTTTATTTAGTACCCTCAGTATGAGAGAAAAAGGGGGAAAAGCATAAAAATATGTTTCACCCCAATTAAAGGTGAATGCATCAACTTTTTCAGACATTGGGTCCGGAAACCATGAGACGTACCTCTTACACTTATGGTTAATGTTAGAGGCAAACAAATCTATCTCGGGCAATCCATATTTGTGAACAATCGTTGAAAACACAAGTGGGTCTAAGGACCACTCGGTTTCTGTAGATTGAACACGTGATTCACGATCAGCTCTCCAATTATCTTGAGAATTAACGTACGACGCAAAAAGAGATAAATTACGTTTCTCGGCCCAAGACCATATTGCTTTTGCCATCTCATGTAAATGTGGATGTTGGGTACCTCCCATTCTATTTACATATGATAAAGCTGTTGTATTGTCAGTACGAATTAAAATTCGTGAGCTTTTAGCATTTTTGGCAAAACAGCGTAATCCGTAGTATATGGCTTTTAATTCCAAAAAATTGATATGTTGCAGTTTGTCTACCTCATCCCACCAACCATGAGTTCTTTTGTTATTACAACACGCTCCCCACCCAGAGAGAGAAGCGTCGGTGAAAATTTCCAGAGAGAACGGCTCATTCTGAATACTTTGGTAAGATGTCATGATGTTACCTTTCCACCACAGTAAGTCGGGGTGAATGTCTGTGGGTAGCATCATGACGGCCTCAAAGTTCATGTTCTTGAAATTTAACGCTTGAATTTTTTGTCGTTCAAATAGTTTAGTGTAAAGCCAGCCGTACTTTACAGCAGGGCAGGCAGAGACCAGTACGCCAATGAAGTGTGCAAAATGTCTAATTTTACAGGATTTTATAAGAAGAAACCTGTCCGTTAAAAGGTGTATTTTGTGTTTCTTTTCCTGTGTTAGTTCTAGAGTTAATTTTTTGCTATTAAAAATAAACCCTAAAAACTTTTTGCACTGAGATGGTTGCAATGAGCTCTTTTCTTTATTTATCAGGAACCCTAAAGAATTTAAGAGTTCTACCGTACGAGAGGTATTTTGCAAGCACTCCGAGTACGAAGATCCTAAGATTAAAAAGTCGTCGAGGTAATTGACGCATAAAATACCCCTTAACCGAAGAAACTGGATTAAAGGTTTAACTAGCTTGGTAAAGGTAAAAGGTGCCGGTTGATAAGCCAAAGGGGAGAACAGTAAATTCATATAACTGATTATCAAACTCAAATCTGAGATATTTGCGATCAGTTTTGTCAATTGGTAAAAGAAAGTAAGCATCTTTCAAATCGATTGTGGCCATGAAGGTACCCTCTTGAATTAGACGTGACGCCGTCCTGTAATCTTCCATTTTGAAGTGTAACTTTCTCACATAGGCATTTAATTGTTTTAGATTTAAAATGAGCCGTTTCTGGCCATTTGGCTTATCAACTAAAAAGGTTCGAGATAAAAATTGATCGGCATGTGGTTTACAGCACTGTATTGCACCTATCTGTAACAGATGGTTTACCGACTGAGAAAATTGTATGTGGGCCTGGTGTGAATGTTTCACACGTGCAGGAGGGTGACTCTGCCTTGGTATTTGCAAGAAGGGAATTTTATAACCCTGTATCCATGACAGTATTAAAGGATTGGATGTTATACGCAACCAAGCATCATAAAAAAGTTTTAGTCTACCAGCATAAGAAGAGAGTGCTTTGTCAGCTGAAGGAATTACCTTATCTAGAATCGGGTCGTTCTCCTCTGTCGGTAATCTGTTCTTTGATTGTAATTGTTGGCTGGTCGTTTGTAGGGAGTTCTCGATGAGAGTTGTTGGCGTCCACTTTGAAAGGTTCCCTGTTTGGCTCGAAGTGGACGTTTGTAGTTTAAATGTTTTGTAGTTGGACTTTTTGTGTGTTTTGCCTTTAGTTGCAAACCGGATTGTACGAGCGATTTTCGGGACCGCACTCGCTCTCCCAAATCGCCTCCAAAGAGCCAATTGGTGAAAGGAGCTCCCTTTATAGTCTCCTTTAAGTCTTTATTGAGATTTAATGCGACCAAGTCGCGGCGAGAGCAAGATTTGGAATGATGTATATCCGAAAGCATTCTTCCGGCATCCCCCAGAAACTGGAGGTATCTTCTGTCTCCCCCCCCCCTCTTCGTTGAGCATGAGGGTAAGGGTATTCCCAATAGCTGATAAGGCAGCGCCGATTTGGTTTTGGAGCTGTGATAAACGAGAGTCTCGTTTTTGTACAGACTCAGAGATTGCTGTGGCAATATCTAGGTCCAACTGTGGTGCCCGCAAAGATTCGCAGTTATCTGCAGGCGGGTAATTTGTAATCAAATTAAGGCGGTCTGAATCAGATAGCCCATTTTTCAAAATAAATTGCCAACGTACTGCAAGCTCAGAAAATAGGGGAGGTCCCTTAGCATTCTCTGGAACAGGACCATTACCTAGGAGCGCCAGCACGTCGCTGTGTAACTGTGGTTCCGGAGTCACTAAGTCCACAAGTTCCTCGCACGGCAAAGGAGTGTCATCATCTATGAAGACATAGAAAATGAACAATTAAAAAGGAACCAACCAGAAAACACATAAAGTTAAAACGTGAAGGTTAGCCAACATTTGTCATAAAAAATTTTTACGACGCATTTAAAATACTGTCGTCACAAGCAGTAAAGGGTGTTACCCACAAAGGGTAGCGTGCGCAATGTTAAGTACGTACTACGACGTACACTGTTATCACAAACATCATTCTTACGTCAAACTTCATTCTTACGTCAAACAAATTCGTACTTTGACAGTTAATTGTTCTAAAAGTTGTTAAAAATTGTTATTAGATGTAACGTAATAGTTTAGTTTGCGAATTTAAATGGTCTAAAATATGTTTCCTTACATTAATAAATACACATTACTTTATTTTATTATCATTTATTAGTGTTGTTTTGACAGTTTGCTTCCCGGTGTAGTAGACTGGGAAACACTGTTTCCCAGTCGACCACAGAGTTCGTCAAACGTCACTTTCGAAGCAGTGAGTACAAAAAAAGCAAAAATGCGCTACGTCACACGAACAAATTCGCTATCGATGCATCGGTCGCATAGCAGTATGCTAGCGTCGTAGACTAATTTCATATAAACAAAATAGTCAACTTCAGTTCAATGTCAGCTATGCGCTTGCTGGTTGCATGTATTTGTCTGTCTGACGTCACACGTTTGAAACATAAATGCTTTATATCTCGGTTAATATTTGGGCTAAAGATGTGCGGTTTTCATTGTTGTTCTTAAGATATTTTTTAGCATATTTCTAAGAAAAAAAGTTTTTTTGGTTTACACCCCCTTTAATAACATAAATTGTTATAATTTAATTTTTTATTTAAATAAATATTTTTATTTTTGGTAGAAAGTGTTGTTGTTGCTGACTTATTTCTTCGAACTCTCCCGTCTTCGACTCGAGTGATCCCGAAGGTAATTAATGAACACACGAGATTAAGATCGGTGTTACAAGGTTAGAACTTAGAACACGAACGAGCTACGATTTAAAATGAATAAATTCGACATGCGCAGTTATCTCAACATCATTGCATCGTTAGTACCAACATGGCCGCTAGAGGCGCTACAATCTTAATTTGAAACGCCTATAGTCCAGTGATTAGCGATTTTAACTTCAGAATAATAATAACACGGGTAAACATAGTGCATGGTCTTTTTGAAAGCATATTCTTTGAAAATCAAAAATGTTTAATATCCTGTATACCGTGTGTTGATTGATGTAGCGGGTAATAGGAGTTTAACATGTAAAAACAGTCTTTATGATTTTCTTGCTTCCCTGAAAACTTTGGAGTAAAAACATAAAGAATAATATGTCTTTAAAATTAAAAAATCTAGCTGATAGGTATTTTTTAAATTTACCCATATGATTCGTTTAATAAAAAAAATAATAAGAAAAAATTAATAATTAAGCGTTGAATTGAAATTACATCTGTTTACCCATGACTAAAAGCAAATTAAAATTGTTTTAGTAGAGACGTCAAATTTGACCATAAGTAATTATTTTTTAAAATTTATTTATAAATAAATTTGCTTTTTATGTTTTTTATTTTTGCACAAAAGTTTTAGACTGATGATCTGATGAAGATCGCAAAATAATAGTTTTTGGTTACCTATCTACTAGAAGTCACCAAAATTATAAGAAAGAAATAATAATTAAACAATAAATTTAAATCTTATCTGATCTGTTTACCCAAGACTAAAAGCAAATTAAAATTGTTTTAGTAGATATGTCAAATTTGACGTTTGTATTTTGTATTTACAAATGAATTTTTTTATTAAACGGCGCTTAATGGTAAATTAAAAAGATACCTATCAGCTAGATTTTTTAATTCTAAAGACATTTTATTCTTATGTTTTTACTCCAAAGCTTTCAGGGAAGCAAGAAAATTTTTTTACATGTTAAACTCCTATTACCCGCTACATCAATCAACACACGGTATAAGGTTTGAAGACGCAAAACTTAGGAGTGTGATTGTCCTAGTGCTCTGCAGTTTCACAATAGTTTAGTTTAGGATGATTTTTCTCTTTTATCTTCATTTAATCTTTATGTGAGATTTTCAGATGAAGATCCTCAGTCGGTGGTTAGGCGACGGCGGCGGCGCCGGTCAAGGTTCCGTTCTACGACATCTTCTAATTCCCTTTTGAGGGAAGCCCTCCCCTCCTCGTCATTTATCTGTCGGATAGACGATGCCACATAGTTTCCAAATACTTGGGCATTGTCTAAACCTAAACCCTAGAAAAAAAATCTAAATGTCACTAATAGTCCAGTGATTAGCGATTTTAACCTCAGAATAATAGTAACACGGGTAAACATCAGTGCATGGTCTTTTTGAAAGCATATTCTTTGAAAATCAAAAATGTTTAGTATCCTGTATATAAGGTTTGAAGACGCAAAACTTAGGAGTGTGATTGTCCTAGTGCTCTGCAGTTTCGCAATAGGTTAATTTAGGATGATTTTCCTCTTTTATCTTCATTTAATCTTTGTGTGAGATTTTCAGATGAAGATCCTCAGTCGGTGGTTAGGCGCCGGTGAAGGTTCCGTTCTACGACATCTTCTAACTCCCTTTTGAGGGATGCCCTCCCCTCCTTGTCATTTATCTGTCGGATAGACGATGCCACATAGTTTCCAAATACTTGGGCATTGTCTAAACCTAAACCCTAGAAAAAAATCTAAATGTCACTAATAGTCCAGTGATTAGCGATTTTAACCTCAGAATAATAGTAACACGGGTAAACATCAGTGTATGGTCTTTTTGAAAGCATATTCTTTGAAAATCAAAAATGTTTAATATTTTTTGGTGGCCGCTTCATTGAAAAAATTGAGTTCGATGATTTAAAAATTCGATTTTACGAAACATCTCGGGAAATATTGAACGTACAGCGGTCCGATCGGGCAGAATCCCCGATTGCATCCGCTTTGAAAATAATTTGAGTTATAAAAACATTTATAATGTAGATTTCGTAGATTTATGATTCCAAAACATAAAAAAATTACTTATAAAAACACTCCGAACACTATACATATATACGTATAGTAGCGAACTGTTCGGAGCTGTACTTTTCAACAAATGGAAAGCACCTAATATTTATACAACAGTTTATAGGTTCAAGTTTTTTTTAAGTAATTTTTTTATGTTTTGGAATCATAAATCTACGAAATCTACATTATAAATGTTTTTATAACTCAAATTATTTTCAAAGCGGATGCAATCGGGGATTCTGCCCGATCGGACCGCTGGTTCATTGACAATATTTAGATGAATAATAAATAATAGTTCAATTTAACGTGAACTAAAAAAACACGATTAAAATAGTATATTGTTTGATTAGGAGTAAAAATGTCATTTTTTTTAGGCTAGTCAGTAGGGCTTGTCAGACGAAACGAAGTTGAGTCTGACAACTACTGACGAGCCAAAAAAAGTATTTTTACTCCGTATTAAACATTTAATTTTTTCTTCAAACGTAAAACTTAGAAAAACGAAAAATAAAAATTTTTGAAGTGTATCTCTTGAAAATTATGCGTAGTTCAATTGTCAAATATTTTTAAAAATTAACTTTAACTTGTAAAAAGAAGCTAATTATTAAACGCAACGAATAAATTATAACAGAAAATTTATAAAAACATTACCTTTTTACATTAGAAATGCTTAGAAATGTCATTTTACCTTACAATTTGTTGTTAATATTTTGGGTTAGAATTTACTTTTACCTCCTAGGAGATAAAAGTTCACTTTTGCCTCCTAGGATGTAAAAGTAGAACTTTAACCTTACTTGTTCAGTAACACAATGTCAACTTTTTTTGACGTTTGAAGAAAAACGAATTTTTTTTGACCGTATTACGACCCCTCCAAGTTTGTAAAAATTCTCACAATTTCGTACATATTAATACATACTTACATGCTTACTTAGGGCACATGAAGAGTTTGGTTTATGCCCATAAGTCGCATACTAGAGATCAATTGATCGATAGAATTATGACTGCCGCTGCATCTATTCGCGACGATCTGCGTACTCTTAGGAGTTCTACTTCTTCCATTTTAAGAAGAGCCAGATTGTGTACTGAAGTAGCAGGCGGACATTTCGAACAGTTATTGTAATTATTCGTATTCATAATTAACATTCGATAATAATAAAAGAAATTTATAATTAATAATATTAAATTTTTCAAAGGTAAATTAAAATATTCAAATGTCCATATCTCGATAACGAATAAGTTTCGGGCATATATGTTCATAAGACATTTTATAACAAAATGACCTCCTCAACTTGTATTTAAAATATTAACGTTCAGTCACGGGACACCTTGTATATGGAAAATTAAATTTATGAAAATTTTAACATAAAAAATAATTTCTTGCGCCCCCCCTATAAATTTTTTGAGATTGTCTTTGAGGGATATCGAAAGGGGAGAGTTGGAATGACCTTCCTGCGTCAAAATAGTGCCACCTTTTTGACTTTTGTGTTCGCGGCAAAGGTCTAAATTTGAAAATTTTCATATTTTTACCTTAATTGGTGCCTAGCGCCCAAACGGCACGTGGGCCAAAAAATGTCCCCCGATAAAAAAGTTATAGAACCTCACCCAAACAAAATGGCGTAAAAATTTTGACGATCAGATTCGAAAAATTTTGGGGCCCCTAAAAGGGGTGCCGGAATTTTTTTATCGAAAATTTTTACACGGAATCGTCAATCGGACCACAGAAACTACACCCGTGCCAAATTTCAACATTACCGTGCTATAAATAAAAATTTTAGAAATTTTTGCGAATCGATGTTCAAAGAAGACCATTTCTTTTGTTTTTAACTTTTAGATTTTTAATAAACGAAAATGTGGTCTGGGGCACTTGCTCGACACCTATGCCGAATTTCAACTCGATTGGTAAAATTTTCATTTTTTTCAATTTTTTCGTTTGTTTTTGGGACTTTAAAGATCGATCCTAGACTCGGCGCCGAGGTAGCCCGGGGTGTCGTCGAAAAGACCTCCGCTCGGCATCGCTACGAATTGCTCTATGCCCCGGCTACGATTTTTGGCGACAAAGTCTAAAACCTAAAAAATTCCACAACTCGGGCCCTTTTGGCCTTGGCTCATTTTTGACGCCGAATTCGTCAGTTTCGACCCGGAACGGTATATATAAGATATAGTATAGAGATCGGTTCGGCCCAATAAGCCAACTTGCTTGCTGGACTATGTCACAATTTCTTTAGGGCCTTTTTGGCCCGCCGCCGGCGCCAAACGACGGGGACTCGGTCCAATAACGATAATTAAGCGAAAAAGTCGGCACTCGACTTCCCGATCGTGCTCACGAATTTTTTGAATTTTTCACTTTTCTCGACTGCGCCATTTCAAATTGGAGACGCACCACGAATGTCTCGAAAAATTCCCGGCGGCCTACCGAACCAAATCGGGCCCTCCCATTCTGAGAGCAAGCGGTATGCCGTGAGCCTCCGCGTTCTCTCGCCATCCCCAAATTGTGGCTAAAAATAGACACTTTTTGGGAAAATCACAGCGCCCTCTGTATGGGAATCGTAGAAATTATCTCGTGAAAAATTTTAGGAGAAGGTTCAAGCTAACTTTTAAGCCCCGTCCGAGAGTTGTAGATCCCATAAGAAAGACCCCGGGTTTGTCGGCGCAAGGGCGATTTTTTATGCGCCCCATCCTAGGGCGGCTATGGAAAATTTGGAAGAACCGATACCGGAACCACCTTTATTGGTTCCTATAAAAAATATTTTTTAACGACGTGTTTGTCGAAATTTTAACTTTGCATTTAAATGGGACATAGGAAATTGTGTGAATATTGCCAAACTTGGAACCTTGATAACCTTGATAAATTGAAAGGTAGAGAATAAGGTCTCAATAAAAATAGAGGTAATTTATAAATTTATATATTTATTTGTTTAATAATTTATAAATTGTAAATAAATTGCTGGGTCGGTTTTATATTTCCTCCGCCGCGGCCATTTCGGCGGCGGCGACCTCCTCTACCCCCCCCCCGCGTTTGTTGTCCCGCAGAAGACATTTGCCGCATCGGCACCCAAATACGTGGGGTGTTTGGTTTTTTTCCAAACACTCTTTACACCGGCACCCTCGAACATGTTTGTGTTGTAAGTTTCTGCAACAATAAAAAAATGTAAAAAAACATAAAATAGTAGAAAGTAGTTTGATTAGAAATAGAAAGTTTTACAATTGGATTAGATAAAAATACTCACTGAATTGGTAGGGGGTTTGTTGCCGGCGTATTTTGTGCTGGAAGAACGTTTTCTCTAAAATATAAAAAATGTGTAAAATTGCAAACATTGGTAGTAAATAATTAATGTTTAATTTTAATGGTTAATTTGATTTTTAGAAGAATAAAAAGTATAAATGTTGAATAAGATTGCAAAGTTTTCTAAATTGTAACGGATCGTTAAAAATAAATTGAAATTCGATAGAAATCGTAGTGCATAAATATTTTATTGTAAATGGGTAGTGTTAAATTTTTTTTATATAAGACTTACGTCACTGGCAGGTTCTCTGCGGCTGGCGCTGTTGGTATAAAGAATTGTCTAAAACAAATATAAACAATTGAAATAATTTGTGTTTATATTTGAAAAATCTACGGTTTTTAAATTGTGATCAAGTTGTTTATTTGTAATAATGTGGAATAAAAAAAAAGAAATATGATTTAGGCATTATTTAGTAAAAAGTTATTGGTAAAATGTTTAATTGATCGTTAAAAGCAAATTGATATACATTGGGCGGTAAAGATATGGAATAATATTGCAAATAAAACTGAAATAAATAGTTTTTTTGGTAAATTCTGAAACGACACGTTTATTTTATTTATTTTAAATGCATATTTCTGTCAAAATTATTTTTCAATATTTATTTGTTTTTAAGTAATGATGTCATCAATATTTTTTTTAAATGACACCGTACGTTTTTTTTCGTGATTTGGTAACGTTATTCAATTCTCTCAATGACAGTATAAAAATATTGATATTTGACGTAAAAAATTTTTTACATAAATAAATTACTTTGATTTCCAATTTTTTTTGTTTTCATGATTTGAGTATGTTATTCAATTGTCTCAATGACAGTATAAAAATGTTGATATCTTCCATAATAAAATTTTGAAGAAATAAATTATCATGGTTTTTAATATATTTGTTTATTAAATATTAAATAATTTATTTCATCAAAGTTTTCTTATGTAAGGTATCAAAATTTTTATATTGCCATTTAAACAATTGAATAACGTACCTAAATCACGAAAAAAAAATTTACGTTGTCGTAATAAAAAAATCGATGATACCATTACTTAAAAAGAAATGAATATCGGAAAATAATTTTAATATAAAAATGTGTAGGTATTTAAAAAAAATATAATGCATGTGTTTCAAGATTTAGCAAAAAAAACATTCATTTCAGTTTTATTTGCAATGTTCCGTACCTTTGCTGCGCACTGTAGAAAGTAAATTGAACACAATTATTATTATAGAGGTAGTACGTTATCTCGTGAACGATGAGTCACACCATCGCAGTAGTCGAAAATGTGAATAACTTGCTTGTTATACTAACAAATTCGAAAAAAATTTAAATCTCCCGTCATTTAAATAAATTATTCAATGTGTTTATCTTTTAAAATTTCAATAGAATAGCCCTCCCCCTTCTAAATAGCCCTGCCTTTGCGTAGATTTTTTTCAAGGGCATTGTTCACGAGATAACGTACTACCTCTACCTAGATAGTATATTTCGTAAAAATACTCACTGATATTGTTGAAATGAGGCTTGGAAAGCCGCCGCCGCCGCCGCTTGTTGTTGTAAAAAGTTTGGATCGACATTTTGCCTAGAAGAAAAAAAATTTTAAATTGAAAATAGCAAATAATTAAAATTAATAAGAATTATGATAAGCGAAACCTATATGATTGGCGTTGAATATTATAAAATTTTCAATTAATTTAATTCGACGTTAACTAACGTGTACTTTTGTATAATCATTAGAGCAAGGATAGTTATGCATTTGCATATTGCATGCATAAATGCATATTTTCACCATTTTTTGGTCAAAATGCATATTTAGCAGAAGTACACATAATGTAGCATATTACGGGGATTTTTTGGTGTAAGTTTGAAAACAGTTATTTTGCTAGTTTCTAAATTACGGTTTCCAAGAAAAAATTGCCAACTTTCACCGTGAACAGATAAGAGGATTAGTGCTACCTTTGACAATGAGTTCCATGAATTCATGTTCGAAACCCTGTTTGAAATTCTTGAAACGCACAACCCTTTAGAAAGTGGCTGGTTGGTTTTAAATATCGCTTTAGTATTTACCTCAGTTTAGTTAGTGAAACGTGATCGACAAGTTAAACATTTTCATGATGGGGAAAGAAAAACAATCTTTGGGAGTTGTTCTACGTTCATATGCGGCGGAATATTTTGTAAAGTGTGCGATCTTCCTGTTGCCGCAACAAAAAAGTTTCAAGTTGACCAACACGTAAAAACGGCTAAACATATGAAGCTTAAAAGGATTAAAAACACTGCCCTCCAGCAAAGTCTACTCACTGCATCTTCGTTTAAAACAGGACCTAAAATTTCTCAATTTAATCAAGATTTGTGTGGTGCATTTGTATCCGCTGGAATACCATTGTATAAATTAAAGAACGAGAGGAAAGAAGTTAAAGGAATTTTTGGAGCATCATACTAAACAGAGCGTTCCAGACGAATCGACACTGAGGAAAAATTACGTACCAATAATGTACCAAAAATCGCTTGAAGAAATAAGAATGAAAATTGGCGAAAACTACATGTGGGTAGCCCTTAACGAAACAACGGATGTATGTGGAAGATTTTAAATTTATAGTGCATATTTAAGTGCATATTTTCGGTATTTTTAATGCATAAATGCATGCATATATTTGTATTTTAAAGTGCATAACTATCCTTGCTCTAATAATCATGTATTTTTAGATAATAATGAATGATATTTTATCAAAAACTGTGAACAGATTAAATGAATTGTAATTTGGCATTAAGGGGACGAAATTTTTAGTCACGTGACCAAGATGGCTACCAAATATTTAGTAATTTCTTAAAATGTATTAATCTGCCTACATACTCAATGAATTTGAAAGGTGAAAGTGAAATTATATTGAGAAATAATTACAGAATAACGCATTTTATTTCATTTTTCAAATTACATAGTAATTGTTTTAATAATTTTTCGAATGTAGCTATTTACTAATTATGAATGAAGCTTATGATAGTTATATGGGGAATTCAATAGTGAGCACATTGCTTCAAGTTCCAGGAGAAGTAAACATAAGGATTTACCTGTATTCTTTTTTAAAATTATTGATAAATTACGTCGTTTGAATTAAATGGCGCCTTCATAAGTAGGTCATCTTTAGTTGAGTAGTTTTGCCGCAAAAGGTCATGCATTACCTGGCGCTTCATACTTTAAAACTTATATGAACATAACCTATTTAACGCTTTATTTGGATTATAGACTTATGTGACTTATAGCTATTGAATTGATAACATATTTGCGTAATCAGTTTGAAAAGTACGATATTGTTTGAAGAGTTGTAATATTTACGAAAACGAGGGTTACATCCTTCCAGTTTTAAAAAACTTTTTGAATCGTTGTTTACAAAATTTGGTGGGCGGTAAATTTAAAGTAGGCATTCGATGAATGTATAATTTTAAGTTGACGTTATAAATTGTTAACTCTTGTTAACTGTTAACTGTTAACTCTTCTCAACATTAGGTAGTAAAAAATGCAACTAAAAATTGTAATTTGAAACGGTGGGTTTTACGGACTTAAAAATTATAAAGTAAAACAAAGTTTATATAGTACAATCACTATAATGAAAGTAGGTTCGATTACATCTCACAAGAAGAACCGACAAAAACTTATGAGAGTTACGCATGATAATACATTACACATACAAACAATTTTTATACATATACAAAGGTAAATAAAAGATAATTTTTTAACCAAAGTTGCTTTTCTCGATTTATAATTTCAGGTAATTCTTCCGGATCTTCCTATATCTTTCAATAACTTTGACAAACATGGGTTGTTTTTCATTTATACCAAATACATATAGACCCGTGTTTTGTGGGATTGGATCGAGGTATTGAATACGCGTGTTTAAAGTGTATACATGCGGTTTTCAAAACTCAAAACGTTTTCAATTCGTATTCAATACTTCATGTATACGTAGTAATTATATTAACGTTCGACATTTCTGACATTATGAAAATTTAAAATAAATGTCAAATTTAAATACAAACAAGTAGCGCAAACGAAATGCGCTCGATAAAATGGCAACCGCTCCGCACACATTCCCAAAGTAGCGAGTACGTCACCGGACGATTTGGTAACTGTTGCACAACTGTTACGTCCGGTGAATCCGCCCATATGTCCATCACATAAAGTTTTTTATTTTCAACGAAGGATGTACTTTGTGATAATCTTGCGATCACTAAAGGTTTGGTCCATTTCTTAAATCAATCTTAAGTTTTTCGACATTTCCATATTTGTTTACGTAGATTACTTTTTTGGCGACGTTTTCCAATCTTTTAATAAACTCCACGGTAAGAAGCTTTCACCTTTCGCAGCTTACAGCAGTATCATTTTTTATTTTATAAAGAGCTTTACTATAATTTTTTATGGCACGGTTCACACACTCTATTTTTAGTACTTTATTACCATACGAAACTTTTTTTTGTATATTGTAGTACACGCTTGAATCCCCATCAGCTATAAACTTCAAATATTTCAGATTGTGCATTTCCTGACTTAATTTAAAGCCTTCGACTAATATGTCAGCTTCCATAGCTGATGACGACCCTGACCAATTTCTGAAGCAAGTGTGCGAAGGTGCTTCTTTTTGTATATTAGCAGCTCTTGCACATGCACTGCAATATTTATTTCTAACACCAAGAAACAGAACTTTCCCTGTCTGCTGTCCAATTATCACACCCTAAAACAGCGTGAATTAAATTCTGACACTTGAAAGATTAAAAGAAAACTTACTGCTCCAGAAGCTGCGTTATAATAAATTGTGGCCATACGAGCGATGGCACCAGCCTCCATCAAAGTAAACGCAAATCCAGACGTTTCCATCTGCATCAAATTGACCATTTTCTGTAGCTAGCTGGTATTCTTCTTTTCCAGCGGCTTCCATTGTGGACCACAGGGAGTCGCTCCAAGAATTTCCTAATTCCAATTCTATTTCGTGGATGTAAGGCATGTATGGAATGTCCATACAGCTAAAATTTTCTTTCATTTGGGTGTATGTACTGCTTATTGCCAAAGTACCCTATACAGTCCCATAATTCAAAGTATTTTTATTTGGATCTTGTCCTTTTTTTTGTTTCGAAACCACACATATTACACTTCAGTGTAATTTCGGACACTAAACCCAAGGTTCTTCTTTTTTTTTCCTCCTTTATTTGCATTGTACCACCAGTACAAATAAGGCAATGTTCAGTTTGAAGTCGAAGAGCCCAGTTCAATACTTATCCCAATTCGACTATTCGATACCCCTCAATAATTTTGTTGTTTTCGCGATGTTCTCTCTCAATTTGTAATTGATGAGCCATAACACTAAAAGAACAGGTAAAGCAACTAAAAACGAAAACTAAATCAATCATAATTATACCTCTCATATTCTTCTTTCGAACAAAACGAATATTCCAAATATTCAAACTTTCAGTTGTTTTAAAATTAAACTAACAAAATGCCACTTATTATTTGTTTGTATGTACACAGGCTCACAAATATTTTATTTATTTATTTCATTTCTTGCACTTGTAAAAATAAATGCAACTAAAATAATGAGAACAAATAATGCATAATGTAAAACGATAATCGGAATCGGTCGAATTCGTCTACGCACTCTACGCTTATCTCGACTCGGCGCATAGCGATTCTATTTTTAATCTACTTGACCTAGATTTTCGATGAACGAATAAATATTTTTATAAAAATTATAAAACGATATCATTTGCGCCATCTAGTACCATAAATTGTAAGGATTTTAAGCGTTAGTTCATATAATGAAAATTGGTGTTAAAAACGTCGCCTTAAGCTGTTATGTTATGTAGGTTTGACCGTAATGGTGGGAAGATTTTATAAAAAGTTTTGTCAAATTTAGCGTTAATAATATTAAATATAATTATTTAATTAATAATTACTGTGAGAAGATCCTATAAAATTTATTAAAGAAACATACTTATTCGCCTTGTGTTGTTTGTACGATAAACCTAAATCCGATGCGTAAGTGTAGCTAAAAAACAGGAATTATTGTAATTAATTTTTAATAAAATAATTTTTAAAAAAAATTAATGTTAAAAAAGCTAAAAATGTAGTTAAATTGGAATATTTAAAAGTTGTTGTTTTTTATAAATTATAAACCTATTTAAATTATTATGTTCATATTTGATGTAAAACAGACTTTAAGTTGTAAATGTTTCAATTTATTTTTTTCTATTGGTACACCTACTGCAGTTAATTATTTGGTGTTAATTATTCCATATTAATTTATACAATTAAAATCGTAATAAAATGAAATTTCGAAATTATAAACTTTTTTTGTTACTAAATAATACAAATTACAATAATTTATTGTTGTAATTATTATAATAATGAAGTATTAAAAAATGTAATTATTAACTGTAAAAGTAAATTTTATGATTTCTTTTATATTGTGAAATGTATAACCTCACTTTTTTTAGTGAAGTTTGAATATAAAATTAAAAATAAAAGAAAGGTAAAAAATGTAGTTTTTAATTTATGATAGAAAGAGGGCTATTTATACAGAAAAAATTAACAACTAACAACTAGAGAATTAACAACTAAGCTTCCTAGTAACCAATCAAATTTGTAATTTTTAAATTTATTTGCTTCTGCGCATGCGTAGTTGCTAATTCTCTAGTTGTTAGTTGTTAATTTTTTCTGTATAATCAAGCCTTAATATTTAATATAATTTTCATTTTAGATTTACGTAATTACCATCGTCATATTTAAAAAAAAAAACAAATATTTGATTCGGCACAATTTATCGACTATAAATTGATTTATGTTTTGAGTCGGAACGATGTTTTGAAAATTAAAAACGTCTATGCAAGTAGGAATAATCTTAAATTTAATAAAAGAGGTTTACGATATTAATACTGAGATTTGTGTAGTTTAGATCGACTATCGGAAGATTTCAATTAATGTTAATAATGTAGGAATCATTTGACGATGTAAGAAAAAAATGTAAGCATCTTTCTATGTCGATTATTTGGATAGTGAGGTCATACGATACTTCTAAAAGATAGGTAGTACGTATCGAATGAAATTTAAATGTTTAACAGTCAGTTTTTCGTACTCAACGATATCATAACTTGGAGTTTGTTAACTTTATCATGGATCGATATATTGTCCGAAATATGTTTTAGACATTTATGAATAATGTATATTCTTCAAGCTTATTGATTACGTGTAGGTATATAGCGGATGTTTGTAAAAAATCTTTTAAATTTAATAAAAAAGGTTTACGTTATTAATACTGAGATTTTTGTAGGTTCGATTGACTATCGGAAGATTTCAATTAATGTTAATAATGTAGAAATTATTTGACGATGTAAGAAAAAAATGTTTTAAGTATCTTTCTATGTTGATTATTTGGATAGCGAGGTCATACGATACTTAAAAAAGATAGGTAGTACGTATCGAATGAAATTTAAATGGTTAACGTTCAGTTTTTGGTATCCAACGATATCATAATTTGGAGTTTGTTAACTTTATCATGGAACGATACATTGTCAAAATGTGTTTTAGACATTTATGAATATGTATAATCGTATATTCTTCAAACTTAGTGAGTACATGTATATAACGGATGTTTGTAAAAATTCACAGCAAGGATTTTATTTTAACGGTTATAATTTTAGCTTTTTTTGTGATTGAAAAAATTTCATTTTGTTAATGAATGTTGTAGTTAGAGAACTGTGCAATTAATTACTATACAGCCGTCGTGAATATTTTATTTGGATAGCAAGATTATACGATAACTAAAAAAGTATAGTTATGTATTACGTATCGAATGAAATTTAAACGATTATGGATTTTATTTTAATACTTATTATTTTTAGTTTCACTTACGATTCGAAAAATTTAAATTAATGAACTGTGTAATTAGTAACTATACAGACATTATTAATTTTTTTTGCAAGACTAAAATTGAAATGAAAAATGTAAGAAAATAATATTTTAAAATGGCGTTGTCCAAGGATCTAAATTTGTGCAAACAAATTTTTAATATGTATAAAATAACGATAAAAATCACATACAATATATTGTTGTCGTTAATTAACTAATTTCTAAGACTTGTACGAATAAAATTTTTGATATATTTAATAGTTAAATTAAGAAAAATTATATGTATTAATTAATTTATATACTTCATGATTGTATTGCAACAACTGTAGTAGTTCAATCACAAATGGAACACTTCTTGAAGATAGCATATAAAGCGTCATTCAAAAATTAGGTACTACAAGCAACCAATTATATTGCTTTAACCCTCCGTTCCACGGGTGGACTTGGCAGAACACCATTCCACGGGTGAGGTCTGAGAAGTCCACAAGAAAAATACGAATTTTAGACAGGGTTTTAAACTTTTTAGTATTTGCGTTAATATATTGGTATTATAGTCGCTTTATTATTATTTATACATTAAAAAAATTAAAGAAAGTTATTAGTAATTACTTTTTATTACAAATTAAACAAACGCATTAATTTTCTCTACTTTATTTTCAAATAAACAATAAACATAAACGAAAAATAGCAAAACGGCAAAATAATTTTTTTCTATGTAGTACATAAAATAAACAATTAGTGAAACCCAAAAATATTTCAAAAAACTGAATTGTACACAAAATGGAGAGGGTCAAAGTTACGCCGTAAATTTATCATCGCAATCACGGCAACATGTTATTGTATGTTGTTGGCACACCCAAACCTTGCAAAATTTACAAAAGTAACGGGTTTTGCGTCTTACACAAAATTTGCAATATCCTCTTTTGCTTGGGGGTGGATCTGGCCGATCTTCAACCCCATTCATCCTTATAGCACTAAGTGCACACACTGAACACAGACAACACACAACTGTGAAAATAACACTTACTTTAGATAAAAATAACTAATTAGTACAACGGGGAATACCCGATTTATGTCGATAATTTAATTATTGGCAAATGACAATGATAATTATTGTCGTAACAAGAAATTATATTTAATCTTCAAAAGTTACTTCATTCCACGGGTGAGGCCTGTGAAGTCCAACGGCTGCCCTATGGCCACACTGTACTCTATATTTTGGTTATTATTTAACATTAATTTGACTGTTTACATTCCTGAAAGGTACCTAAAATTTTGCGTTCCTAAAAAAATAATTACAACAATTACAGCAAAGATTCATTATTACGAAATCTCACAGGCCTCACCCGTGGAACGGAGGGTTAAATATGCCAATGTAAATATCTGATTTGTGAATGTAGCTTTATATATCGAAATACCGATTGGTTCTGGTTAAAATTAAAAATGCACCATTAGGATTTCTGCAATTTGGCGGTATAGCGGTATAATGTTAAGGAAGGGATATATATAGGGTGATTCTAAATATTTGGAAAGACGATATTTTGAAGAATTATTTTTTTACATAGCCGGGCGTATTTGTTGGTTTCTATAATACATAAATCGTAACAGAAATGACAATTTCCTCTCTCGGTGTATAATATTTAAAAATTTACCCTAGGAAGTTTTTAATTCGCGTGCGGAGGCAAATGTAGATGGCTCTGATTTTTGTAAAAATGTCTCGAGACGGGATTGTTCAAGGTTATTTGATAAGATTTTTTTTTTAAATATTTAATTTGCAAAATAAAATATCTCTTATAATACATTTTGATATTTTAGCGTATTTTGAACTCATAAAATTATCATAAACACCTAGTTTCAAACACTTTTCAACGAATTTTTTTCCGTTTTGTTTGGTTACAGAATAATCCGCAAGGTGCGCAGCAATAGCTGTTTCATCCGAATTAAAAAAATTTATATTAGGTAAATTTTAAAATTACTATTGGAAACAATAACCTAGAAAAAGTTAGTCACAACTTGGCCTCCGGTCTCGTCTATATTTCAAACAAACAATTTCCTGATCGAGTAGACAACATTCCACTAACTTCCAACTAACTTCTATAAACTTCCACTAACTTCCGCTAACTTCCACTGACTTCCACTAACTTCCACTAACTTCCACTGCTCATGCACAATTTAATAATTGTTATTATAAAGGCTTACCAAATCCAAGAATATGAAAATTACAATTAAAATTTATTTTTTAATAGCGACTACTAAGTTTAATTGTGAAGAAAAAAGATAACTACAAGAAATAAATTTATAGTTTATTTTTATTACTTCCACTAACTTCCACTGACTTCCACTAACTTCCACTGCTCATGCACAATTTAATAATTGTTATTATAAAGGCTTACCAAATCCAAGAATATGAAAATTACAATTAAAATTTATTTTTTAATAGCGACTACTAAGTTTAATTGTGAAGAAAAAAGATAACTACAAGAAATAAATTTATAGTTTATTTTTATTTTTAGGTAATAGAAACATCGACGCGCTGTAGCGATTCACCTGCAGCGCAACTATTATATTAAACTTTGAACCATCGTAAATGTAGATTCAATAAACTTCATTGTTTTATATTTAGGTAATGAATTGAAAATTTATTCAGCTTTAATTTAAGACCTTAAACTTTGAAAAATATTGAACCATTTTTTCTTAACAATGTCAAAGACAAAAATATGGATATGTGGCCTTCATGTTGATGAATCGGGATGTACTTTTTTTTAAACGAAAAGTTTCTAAAAGATCTATCAAGCGAAAAAACATTTTTTATTTTCAACAAATATTGACAAAGTTAACAGCGATTTACAAAAGTGCATTTCGGAAAAACGGCAAAAAATGCCTTTATATTAAAAAAGAAAAAATTTGTTTTTAGGTCAGCAAATAGTAAGTTCAAAGACAAATGTTTAAAAAAAAATTTTTTATTTTCATTACGATCGCATTAAATGACAACTCTTACAATTTCTGATTTGTTATGCATTTTATGGCCGTTTGGTTGCACCTGAGGATCTCAACTTGGGCAAGTCCATACTACTCGTCAAGTAGTATATTTTTCATTAACAGCCAAGTTTTTTATTACTTCTTTGCAATGCACTGAATAAAACAATTTGTGGTCCGCATTTGGTGCTTAAGAACATTTTTCGCCGAATCTACTGAACCAAACTAAACGTTTTTGGTCTATAATTGATCGTCTGTCAATTTCCCACAAACCCATAATTTTTTTATTACGATCCGATGTTTAGAAGTTGAGAAATTAAATAAAACGTAAAAAAACGGGTAAATGTTCTTTAAAATGCATTTTTCGGAAGGACGCCGCGCGAGTTCGAAGTCCAAAACGTACTATGACATTGTCCTGAACATTATTCAATCATAACATTTCTATCAGCAAAAGTTTAGTCTCAAACCGTATTTCGACCCCACTATATACAGGATGATTCATTGATATGGCGGTTTTCGATAGCTCCCTAGCCGTTGGAAATGCGGCATACATTTAAATACGAAAGTTATTCAACTCTTTAAGGAGCACAACCTAAAATTATTTTCATCTCTACAGAGTGTTGTATTACTGCTCGGCGAGAATATTTTTGATTTTTTTAAATGGAACACCCAGTATATTTTTCTATATTTCGACTTGGTGTTAAGTCACCTACATACCTATATTAAAATTTTTTAATTTCTTTGCGGTGTTGCCAAGTTATTAATGTTTTTCTCTAAAAAATGCCCGGGACACGCGTTGCTTTATAAAATCGTACTAAAGCCATTGAGCTATTGAGGCCTTCAAAATCAAATACGCCTTCATCGACTATTTTATGCTGCTTAGAAGAAAATCGGCCGAGGGTAGTTAATGACGGCAGTACTTTTGGTAAATTAGAGTAAAGTGTTTCGTACAATAACTTGCCACCAATGTAATAAATGTATAAAGAAATTTTTTTATGGTATCATCAAAAGTATGTTTATTTGAACTAGAGATAGAATTTTTGCTAGAAACTTGAATCAATTTATTAAGAAACCAATCTGTTTTGTCGGCATGAGATAAGCTAGCATTATCTGAGTTAGTATCTTCACATGATGAGTGGTAAATTTCAACATTTTCAATAAAATTGCTTGACAGTGCAGAGTGTTCACTTATGACTGCATTTATTTGTTGGACAATTGGATAAAAATGAGTTATTAGAAATTGATTTTCGTCCCAAGACTATTTTTCTTCCCTTCCTCTCTCCTCGTTGGTATTTGAAAGACGTCCATTGTGTTTTTGGGACAGTTGTAACTGGAAAATTTTGTGTTATGTTAGAATTACATGCATCGGTCTGTTTTTTACATTACCTTTACTACACTCAAAGTCATTACTTGAATTACCATCCAAAAATATTACTAAATTATCGTTAATGGTTATTATTATTACTCACTGAATCATCTTCATGAATTAGAAGGCCTGTATTTAACTGTGGAATATATACATCTGAAATAATATTTATTTTTGCATTACTAGATGAAACAGATGTACCAGAAGCAATAGATGTAGATGGTGCTGCAATTTTAGACAAAAGGGGCGTCTCTGTACAAAAATAATTTGTAATTGTATCAGATTTTAAGGTTTTTTTGAAGCCTGTCTCTTTCTCGGTCTCATTATTATTATTAGTCTTTATGGAAGTATTAATACGTGGTAGACTTAAATGTTTTGCAGTGTAATGATGATAGAAGTTGTTATAAATCCATTTTTTGTCTTGACGGGTTTGAAGAACCTTTTGACAGTCGTATAGTAGTATTACAGAAACATGTTACAGTGCAGTACATATTATCTTGGTTGGTTTCGATTATGCATCTGACGATAATGTTATTAATTTGTTTCTGAATATCACTCCATTTGTCTTTGGTACTTTTATTCTTTATCCATTGCGTTAAAATTTTAAATATGATTGAGTTTTCGTTTGTCAAGTCTATTGATTTTTTCTGTGGTGGAGATGTGCTACGTTCTTTTGACTGGGTTCGTGGTTTAGTTTGCAATGGAGATCTAGATCTCTTTCTAGATGTGGATGATAATCGGATTTCAAATGAATTCTAATGATAATAACCTTCACAAACTTCCACTGACTTCCAAACTTCCACAAACTTCCACTGACTTCCATTAACTTCCATTAACTTTCATTAACTTCCATTAACTTCCACTAACTTCCACTAACTTCCACTGACTTCCACGCACTTGTACACCAAAGTTCCACTGCGGTTCGCCCTTCGTTTTATATGATCCATCACACTAGACAGCAACAAGTGCACGAGCACTTCTTTGCTTTTATTAAACGGGTTTGCCCACATATTGAGGGCAGGGTTATAGTTACGGATAGGAAATTCGCGATTGCAAACGCAATATCTAAGCACCTCCCTAAGAGCCCACACTTTTTCTGTTGGAATCACTTTTGTAGGGACGTGGAACATTGGCTTAACAAACGGAAGCATGTAGAAGATAGGGAGAGGGCGATTTACAAAAAATATATATGGAATTTACTTGATTCCGAGGGTGAGGTGCAATGCCAATTTAAAATGGAAAGTATGAAACAATCGTGGAGCCAAGAATTCGCTAATTACTACGAGAAGCACATTGAGGATGCTGTAAAGAGGTCGGGGAGGTGGAAACTCGAACAGCACAACGGGTACCAAGCTCGAAGTGGCATTACTATCAATGTTGCTGAGAGCTTTAATGCGGTAATAAAGAGATGTATCGATAAAACAGAGGTAGAGGCTCAAGTGTTGGTACTTACCTTTCACAATCTCGATATTTTTTATCGAAAGGAGGTCCTGAGAGGACTAACCAACATGGGAACTTTTTCTTTAAAACGCGATTGCCAACATTTATCCCGAGATCCTGCTCGTACGGAGTTTCCCGTTGTAATCGTGTTCCCAGATCAGTTGCCCTACATTTTTCAAAATAGGTCTTATCAAAAAATCCCACTTCCGCAAGGCGAGGTGCCATTCACAAATGTGTCATTAGCGAGGAATTTGGTCGTGAACAATCAAGTACGTTTGGTATGTGACCAGCAGGTTTTCATAATCAACAGCGGAGACAAAAAACATCTTGTTAAATTGTATCCGCTAGCCTCATGTACATGCGTACAAACGCGTAATTGTCATCACATCGCGGCGGCTACGCTGGCTATTGGGATCGAAATTCAAAGACAAGAGGACATCAAGTTGTCTAAGATAATGCGGAAAAAGAGGGGTTTCAGCAGTGGTCACAAGCACCCACACAACATCACTGTCGTTGAAGCCGCCGACGATTCAATTTCGGCAGTCACCGCAATTCCTGGCACTCCACTTTATTTGTACCGACAATAGCTCCTGCAAGTGACGCGGTTAAAGATAGATTTGTTGACCCCTCACTACCGTGCCCTTTACCTCTACCCCTATTAAATTGGAGCCGATGGATGAATCTTCTATTCTTCATCAACCGCTAACCTTTACCTCTACCCCTATGAAATCGCACCAGATGGATGAATCTTCTATTCATCCATCATTATACAAGGATGAGCAATTTTTCGCGCAAGATAGTTTCAAACAAAAAACCGTTTTGTTCGAAAGAGCCCTTCGTGTAAGAACACAACCTCGTACACATGTTATTGCTATCGATAGTGATAATGAGGAACTTGGTACGGACGTGTATACAACCTTTAATGAAAAGTTTAGAAAGGATGTAGAATTTTTAATTTTTGGAAGGCCTATACGTGTGTACATTTAAATTGCCTCTGTCCTGAACCCAAAAATGTACACACTGTTACGGATTACTACCTATCAGATACAATTTTCGATGTATACTTGCCCATTCTCATTCAGGAAGAGAAGACGTCAACGTTGAAAGATGTTCGCGTATTTTCTGTAGTCTTATGCTATTCAACAATTAATTAGTACAGCGGACTTTTTTAAAGAATGTGTTATTTATTTTTTACAAAACGACATTGTACATAAAGACGTCGTAGTCTTCCCTATAACGTTCGGTGAGCACTGCACTTTGGCGGTTTTGTGTAGTAATGAAAAAAAAAATAGTGTACCTTGATAGCTTGAGAGGAAGACCACGGATGCTTCACATATGTGCTATTCTCCAAGTTTATATGGGTGTTAATTTATTTCTGAATAAACAATTTAATGTAAGAGAATGGGAGGTTGTATGTCCTACCGATACCCCTATGCAATGGAACTCGTACGATTGTGGGGTGTATGTATGCATGTTTTCAGAGTCTAATAAAAGGAAATGCCAGTCCTATTGTAAATTACCATTATCAAAAAAATCTTGTTCCTTATAGGAAAGTCATTGAAAAAAAATAAAGCCCTTTATGGAAAGTCCTATACCTCCACCACATAGATCGTCTTACAACAGTGCAAAGGTGAATACGTTGGAGAAGCCTACAATTTTAGTGGAGGAAGTCTCTGTAAGTGCTGAACTGGGCACCACTGTTGAAGACTGGTTAAAGACATTAGTTAATAATTATTGGCTTGAAACCTCAAATCTATGTTACCATCGGTTCTGCAAACAACGTCGCGGTAGACAAATTCTGTGTACTACATGTAATCACTGGTTTCACTTAGATTGTCTAGAACCCCCTTTGACAATATTGCCATCCGAGTACAAGTGCAATCTGTGCAGCGATCCGAAAAAAGTTGTTCGTTTTGATTACGTGTAAATGAAATAATCCTTTTATCACAAAATCATTTTTACAGTAGAAATATACATATATTTCTATGTACAGCGTCCATGTCAGTGTCAATGTAAGTGTCATTGTTAGTGTGAAGATCAGTGTCAATTTCAGTTTCAATTTCATTGTCAACTTCAGTGTCAATGTCAGTATCTATGTAAGTGTTATTTTATTGTCAGTGTCAACTTCAAGTCAGTATCGATGTAAGTGTTATTGTCAGTGTCAGTAGTAGTGTCAGTGTCGTACAATGCTAATCTATGTCGCTTACACACGACTATTAAAAGTGTGAACAGCCTGAACACCCTGTATCTTTTTGTAGCATTTGCTTAAATACAATGACCATCTTAATGCTTGTTTATTTGATGAAACGAAAGTAAAATGTCAATCATTTGTGTTGTTTACCGAGTACCTACTATTAACTTTTTTTTATTATTAGCTTTTCGAACAATCCCTTCTTAGTGGCCTACGTCGTTCAATGAATGTAGAATGGTGAGCTCTATGTCCTTCAAATGACTATTACAATTTTCAACACCCTGTATATTTCTTTGGTATTTGCATTTATAGAGGTCCTCTTAATAGTTAGGTTAGGCTAACGCTGTTAACTATGCTATTATTAATATGCTATGCTATACAGGGTGTATCGGGAAGAATCTGCCTAACTTTAGGGATGTATTCCTTAGGTCATTTTAAACAAAAAAAGTTATAACAACATAGGTCCTATTCGTAAAGGTTAGCGAGTTATGGCTAGTCGAAGAAAATAGCTAAATATTCGAAATTGTAAAGAGTAGGCTTTGAAAAAAATTGTTAAATAATGCTTTCCTTTTTTACTGTTACTTGTAAGTTAACTTAATGGGTAATTGTGATTATTTTAAACACACTATTAACGTTTAACTGCCGTGCTGGAATATCATCGACGTTTTCCACATCGTAATCCACTACTATCTTCAACAAGCTATAACTCAGTAACCTTTCCGAATCGGACGTATGTTGATATAACTTTTTTTGCTTAAAATGAGCTAAGGAATACACCCCTGAAGTTAGGCAGATTCTTCCCGGTACACCCTGTATTATTAACTAAATTAAATTAACGAAAGCAAAATGTTCAAATTTATTAGTATTTGACGTTTCTGTGTCACCAGCTTAATACCACCACCACCACAATAAATTATGTGTAATTTTTACGGATGACATGCACACTATGCAAGCCTGAATTTAAACCTTATCATTAATGTAATATTTCTTAATACGTGTCTGATCTAATTTAATTTAAACAGAAGTGCTGGTAAAGAAAGGCCTATCATGCCTCGCTATGTTCTAATAAGATGAAGCCAGCTTATATTATACAGGGTGTTCGCGAGAAGTGGGCCACTATTGCTATATCCGTTAATATTAAAGATACGGGGTCGGTTAAGTTAGTAAAGTAGTATAACTTTTTCCGCTGATTGCGATGGTCAACACAAAAAAAGAATTGAACATCTAGTTTTCAAGATATTCACAAAAATAATTTTTTTTTAAATGGAACACCCTATATATTTTTATATATTTGAAAAAGATACTGCATTTAGAGTATAAAATGTCATATGAGTTTTGTCCTAAAATGAAAAATAGAGTACCGATTTCGTATCTTCAGTATTGAACGGATAAAGCAATAGTTGCTCACTTGGCATGAACGTCCTGTATTTTTGCTAATTTAGTATCTACATTTTACCAGGGATCTAAATTTGTATAAAAATACAGGGTGTTCGTGCCAAGGGGCCACTATTGCTGTATCTGTTTAATGCTGAAGATACGAAATCGGTAATTTATTTTTCATTTTAGGACAAAACTCATTTGACATTTTATACTCCAAATTCAGTGTTCTCTTCGAATACATAGAGTCACAATACATACTTCAGAGTCACACTAAAAATAAAATGAAATCTCTAGGTAGTCTGGTTCGGGAGTTAACCTGAATCAGCTGCGTTATGAATGATAAGACTGATAATAAAAATAATTTTAATTTAAAGTTGAGTAATTCTCATCCAATCTCTTTGAGATTGGGCTCAAATGAAATCGCTTGAAGAGCTAACAAGGGCGTATCGAGTTTATCTCTATTTTGATCTCAGGGGCGGCGCTAGGGAAAAACTAAAGTAAAAAATGGCAAGTAGCTGCTTTAAACGGTACAAAATTTCCAAGATGTTGTAATACTGTATCAGTATTTTGGTCCAGCATCTGGATAAAATTCTGCATCGTTACAAACCTGACCATATCGCGTATTAGAAACGTACTGGTCGAATAAAAGTATTGAAAATTTTATCACCACGACCAAATGTATAATGTGTGCCTTATCGTATAAAACCAAATACTATCTACATTTATTCTCATTTATAATTTTTAAAATTGGATTATTTTAAATTATAAAATTGATTATTTTATTATGTATATTATAAAATATAAAACAATGTATAATTTTGAGAAAAAAAAATAGCGGTGACATATCTGTGGGTCAAGAGCTTCAATTTAAAAAAAGTCATCAAAATCGGTCCAGCAGAAGTACGCTAAAATTAGCGAAAAAGAAAAGGCTTCGCGTTTTAAATAATGGATCGCGTTGTCTATATAGAATGTATGCAATTGTCGAATTTGGTGGCTCCTCGACGAAGAACGAAGTGTGCATAGTGTCCTTAACATGGCTTGCAAAAAAAGAGACACGATGCTATTTTCCATTGTCCGTGAAAAAACAATCCTACGAAAAAGTCGCATTGGCCTCTTTACACTGTTAAGAAGGTGCATTTTAAAACAAGTAGGTATTTTAACATAATCTATTATAATTGATTTGTGTTCGACTGTACAATAAAGGGTATAAAGTACTTGATTTTTGTAAATTCTATAGTCAATTACTGTTTTAAGATGCATTGCTAAATCGGGTTTAGCCAAATCACTTTAACGCAAACGCTGATTAGCAGTTTACATGCTTAAGCCTGGCAACGGATAGGCCACATTTTTAAATCGCTTTAACTAAAGCTCTATAGGAGCGTTTACATGTCATTTTAAATCGTTTAAATTTTGTGAAGAGCAGAATTACCCTGTATAAAAGCCGACAGACAAATTTTGAGGCAGTCGAGCGTAAAATACTATAACCCGTACACATAATTAGAGTTACTTGAACTCATCCTCTTTATGAATTGGACTTGTCCAAGGAAGTTCTACATTATGTACTTGTACCATAAAAATAACTTATGAGTATGTTTTATTTTAGACACTTATGAGTTAGCAGAAAGAGAATTAGCAAAAATACTCGCCGAAAATGACGAACAAATTAGTTCAGGGAAATCGAGTATTTCCCTGATAACAAAAAGGGTTAATTGTGAACTGTCGGATTCGGAAGACGCCGATACTTCTACTGAAGCAATGCATCCAAAGTAAAAAATACATTATTCCACTCGAAAATTTTTTAACATTTTTTCTTGTAGTAAAAAGCGTTTTGTGGAATCAACTATCGTGGAGTTGAATGAGAGACGGTCCAATTGTACCACGCCCGTGTCATCATTAGGAAATGATGCAACATCCGGTTTGTAAAACTTATTGTTTTGTTTCATCTTCTAAAATTTATTAAACTTATAGGTTTGGGAAATAGACGAGCAATGACTTTTGTGGAGTCGGATGAAGACCGATCTGAAAATACCAGTACAGTAGATATGCAAAGCGGATTCTAACCCACTTTTAATCGAAACCGCGGATTAATTTAATTGAAATTGAATTAAATCTTAATTCCGCGAATCGCGATTTAATTTCAGATTTCGCGGTTTTAATTCGCGATTTATTTTGAATTAAATCACAATTTCGCGAATCGCGGATTTAATTTTATATTTCGCGGTTTTAATTCGCGGTTTATCGATCTCAATGATTTTAATCCGCGCTTTTCAAATTAATTAATTAATTTGTATCGCGCTTTTATTTTCGCGGTTTTTTTAAAGAAAAAAATTCTGGTGCATGCCAGGCCTCGAAGCCCATACCTCTGGTCGCTAAACCAACGCCTTAACCACAGGGCTACCGAGACTGTGTTCATTAAGAGGTTTAAGTTGTTTCTTTACTTTCGCCTTGTGTTTGAAATTTTGGAATTGAGATGGAATGGTGATCTATTTTGAATTAAATAAATAATTATTTTGAATTGAGATGTTTAATTAAATGTATTTTAATTAAATATTTATTTTTAAATTGCGATTAAATTAAATCGTAAAATTAATTTTGAATGCAAAATTTAAAAAGTTTCTTTTTTTACATTACGTCATTTAGAAATCACCTAATTATGAACTATGTATAGGTGAGTAATCGGGGTGTCTAAGGAATTACATTGATTCATGTTAAAATTACGTATTGAATTACCTGAGCTTTCAAAAATTTTATAGGTTTCACGTTTTAATTGGATGTTAATTTCAGAAATCACATAATTATGAAGAATAATTTTTAAAATTCACGAATTTTTTAGTTTGATTAAATTAATTTGCGGTTTCGCGTTTTAATTAAAGTTTTCGAATTTGATTAAAGAGTCGCGATCAAATTAAAATATTGAATTCGCGGTTTCACGTTTTAATTTGATGTTAATTTCGCTATTTTTAAATATTTAAAGAAAGAATTTAGATATAATTAGTAACGATGATAATTAAAATTCTAAATCGTCAATAATCAATTGAATTTAGATTTCGCGAATTTATTTAATTTAATTAAATTTTGTACTTTTATGATATTATTAAAATTCCTAAGATTCAATTATACATTTAAAAATGGAGAAAGTTTTTTAAATTCCTAAGATGTCATTAAACATAGTAACAAAAATATGCATGTTTACGTACATTTAAAAATGGCAAAAGTGTAAATTCCCGTATAATTAGCGAATGTACATCACTCTGAGAAAGTGCGTAATTAGTTCAAAATGCTTAAATTCCTAAGATTCCATGCGTAGAAAGCGTTGTAATTCTTGTATAATTAGTGAATTTACGTCACTCTGAGAAAGTGTGTAATTAGTTCAAAAATGCTTAAATTCCTAATATTCAATGTGTAGAAAGCGTTGCAATTCTTGTATAATTAGTGAATGTACGTCACTCTGAGAAAGTGCGTAATTAGTTCAAAATGCTATAAATGTATGTAACCACAATGAATGAGTTCACATTAAAGTCAAGATTGCAAAGGTATTTTATATCAGTTGGTGATCTGTTAATCTACATCATCGAATAAACCATATATTGAAGATAGCTAATCTGATTTTTAAACATGTAAGTATAAATAATTATCAATCTTATTAATCTGATTTTTATATTTTTGTGTTTCAATGTTATAGAAAACAATGGATTTCTCGAAATTGAACGAATCAGTTGCAGCCATTGGGGAAAATAAACCATTCATTAAATTGAAGGATTTAGTGATAGGCGAAAGATATACAATACAAAATATGAAAATTGTACAATCGAAATATGGACCTGCTATCATGGTAGAAAGTTGCAACTTCTGTACATTCCTACCGGGGCGTTATACTGAAACAATTGAACCTGAACTAAAAAATTTTAAACCAAATGTGCACGTGTTAGTGTTCCTTGGGATGCAAACTTTTGGAAGTGCCAAACACAACGCAACACCAAAATTTAGGATCGAATAATATTAATGATGTTGATTGATTGATTGAAAGATTGATGTATTTTTGTGTAATAATAATTATATGATAATAATGTTTTCTTTCTCTTTGATATTTCAAACCCAAAAATAATAAATAAAATAAAATAAATATGCAAATCGTTTTAAACAATCATCAGTTCTCAAGTGCAATTACGATAACAGTCTATCGTTTTATGATTCGCATACTGGTCTTGATAAGTGTGATGATGTATACGAGGAAATCATAAAAACAGACTTGGATATGTACGATACGAGTGATTATCCGCTCGATAATAGATGGAACATCCCCCGCGTAAATAAGAAAATAGCAGGGCGGATGAAAGATGAATTAAATTCTAAAATAATGACAAATTTTATCGGCTTAAGATAAAAAATGTATACTTATAAATATATTGATGAAGGAGAAGAAGAAGAAGAAAACAAATGTGTCAAAAAAGCTAAAGGTGTTGTAACTAGCATCGTACGAAATAAAATTACCTTTGACGATTATTTAGAGTATTTACGAGATCAAAACGTTGAAAAGTATGTAACTCAAAGAACAATACGTTCGTATGCGCATGAGGTTTATTACATCGAGCAACATAAAAAGGGACTTAGCTCTTACGACGATAAACGTCATTTAATCGCTAATTCTACAGATACGCTTCCTCACGGGCATTACTACATTGAATCTGCAATCTGAATCAGATGCATTTTTAAGTTATTGTAATTATAATAATAATAATTAGCTTTAAGGAATGTTAAAATAGAAACACATTTTATTATTATTATTTAAATCATTTATTTGGAAAAATAAAATAAACAAAATATTACAAAATTTTATATTTATACTAGAATTTTTAAAAAACTACCGACACGTGACCACCTTTATATGTATAAATAAAGATGAAAACGACTTATTTCGTGAGTTTAATTATTTAATTTAGTTAATAGATCTACTGTTAATTATTATTAAATATTTATTTAGAAAATTTACATTTAAATTAATTATTTATTGAATATTTTAAAAGTCACGTGTCGGTAGTCTTTTAAAAATTCTAGTATATAATTAAAATTCTCCAACACCTTAGTACCGTGATAATCCAACATCTCGTTCATACATTTATTACACGATAAATATTGTGAATCATCATCAACATCATCGCTGATACATAAATTTTTGATAATACTTAAAGCTTCATCACCATCATCATCATCATTAGATGTATAAGATGATGATGATGATGATGATTTTAATAATAATAATTCTGAAGCACTTTTTAATGTTTTATCATAATAATTTTGAATATGCAGTTCACTTAACTTACAAATTTCACTATTTACATACGATTCGATTGAAATAATTTCAAGCACATCACAATGATCAAATTTAAAATTGACACAACCAGTTTTTAACGATTAATGAAATGTTTTTAGAGTTTTCGATTAATTCAATGGATGTATCCAACCAAAATGATGCGTAAAACTGTTTTAAAGTTGATGATGTTTTGATATCGTCGTTAGATTCGAAATACCAAGTTTTCACGTGTTTTAAAATTTGTATAAATTCGAGCCATTCACTTTCACACATGGAGATTCGTTCATTTTGTTTAACAATATGAATAGCAGGCTCAAAATTCATAACAAAACTTATACCGCACTTTATTGTAAAATCATTTAACAACGATTCAAATTTCACTTCCAATAACAAAATTGGTTCAAGTTGAAGAGATTTTTCTGATGTTTATAAACGTCACTTGTTATTTTTTTTTCTCTAAAAACTTAAAGGGATCATTTAAATTGTAATAATATTTTTTTAAAAATACGTTTTTTAATATTAATGTTGATCATGGCTGCTGCTATTCTTGTAAAACATGTTTTGGGCACTATAATCTAGAAATTGTTAACACCTCAATTGTGTCTTCTTTCTACTTATACAACTGCACAAAGTTTATGTGAACGCTCGACTTTAAGAACGACCTTACTAAATACGCTACAAGCACACTGCAACTGCACTAATCTTATCTGAATGAAGCTTAATATGTTTGTTAAAATAACAAAACGAAAGTTCACAAGAATACTACGAAAGATGTCAACAAACACAAAGTTTATTGTACTCAAACATTCAACTGAACGAACCAGATCAAAACGTAAAATTAATTAAAAAGAACCAATATGACGATTTAACTCTAAAAGCTTTTCTAAGCGGACTTAAAGAACCGATGGGTAGCTTCATCAGAAGTATGCGACCAACAACCATGGAAGACGCAATTACTTTTATTATAGAAGAAGAAAATGTTTTATATGCTAGAAAACATGAAAATTTATATGTAAATAGACAAAGCCACAATCCACAAAATTTAAATGAATTAAGATGGTCTAGACAATCAAGCAATAAAAACAAAAATTATCAACAATACCATCAACCTAAATTTAGTAATAATCAATTCCAACAATGGCAATTTTCTAGACCTCCACAACAACAATTCTTTAAACCTCCACAACAACAAATTTTTAAACCTCCCGAACAACAAATTTTTAGACATCAACAACATCAATTTTATAATCAACCACAACAACAGTTTCAAAGATCAAATAATTTTTCCCAAAACGAGTCAAACAACCAAACAGAAAATATCTATAATCAGATCTCAAAATCATGTTCAACCAGAACCAACACCAATGGACACATCTTCAGAAATACACGACAAACTTTTCAATCATTCCAACGTCAAAATAATTTTAATAAAACAATGTCTATTAATACACAGCAATTTAGAAATTTTAATCCCGAGGAACTATATTGTCAAGAACCTCTTTCAAATGACGATCAAGATATTCAAAATTATGAGAAATACAACAATCGAAACGAACCGGAACAAAATTATTATCCATCGGATATCCAAGAAACACAAGAAGAAATTCAAATTGACAAAAATCAAATTCAAAACATAAAAAAATAATTATCCAATCGATACACAATCAATACAAGTCGAACCAGATAATGAATTAGAAGATTTATTAAAAGATCTAGTTGATGTAGAACTATACATAGAACCAGATACAAATCCAATTCCAATACACACAAATTCAATCGATCAGTTTCTAACTGGAAATAACGAACCATCTATATCAAGAAATAAAGGAACCGCCATTAATTCGCAAGAAGATTTAACTTCTATTGTACCAATTTGCGACGATACTTTAACCAACAATGTGATAGAGTTAGACAACAGAAACAAAGCATTAAATAAATTTGATGGACAGTATAAAATTTTACATATTAATGAAAAAAATATAGCAACCCTCTTAGACATTAACAACAAAACACGCAAAAGACCTGTAAACGAACTAATTACACCTTTTAGTACAGATGCATTTAAACTTTAAACCATCGAAATAAACATCATTCGGATCTCATCTAGGCGAGAATTCAAAATCAAATGAGAACCTGATTGTACTTTAGTAATAAATGAGTACCAATCATGAACATGTAAATACTTTAGAAGTAGAATTAACTTTTAGAAACATAATAATAATGGAACCAGTAGAATTTAGGAATCAAAAGATATCAATAATCAAAATTACAATTGACAATATTCAGATGGGCAGAAATATGAAGAATCGATTCAAAAATTAGAAAAACCTGAAAACCCAAAAGAAAGATTCATTCGTTAAACAAATTTCTTTCGTTTTCAAATTTAATTTTGATTAGCACAGATAACAAAAAGTAAACAATTTGCTAATCAGGAATTTTATGTACAAATCCCATTTTCAAAAATTAAAAAATTAATAAAAAATTTTTTAAACCAATAACTTATAAAGTTTTTGTAAAATTCAAAAATTGAAAATGTTTTATGTTTATTGTAACAATTCAAAAATTAACAGAAAAGTAAATTGTAACGACAATGTAGTCGAAATTTACCCTTTTTGGACACTTTTATATTTTTCAAATGTATAAGGTTAAAAAAAATTTCTTTGAAAGAATAATACTGCTAAATAAATTGTCAACTTTCAGGATTATCATACTATGTAAATAAATCAAAATTATTGTTTTTATTATAATGTAATAGGTATACCAAAGTCTGACAAACTAAAAATTCTAAAAAATGTAGAAATTGAATCTTAGTCAAAAAATAAGGAAAAAATGTATATTTTCATGTATTTTTTGAACTTATTGAGGGACGAGTTATGTTATCACATTTTCAGATATTTGGGAAGTAAGATCTAGTTATGTTCTCATAAGAAATGCTTATTATAAAACTATAATACATATTATAATTTCTTTACATATTTAAAAAGCACGTTCTAATTATTTTCCTGTGGGCTTTAAAAATTTAAGTCGTAAATTTATTTCGTTTAATAAGATATAAGCAAATTTCATGATGTAGAAGTAGATAATTGATTCATGTTTAATTGAATCATCGACAACTTGTATATTTATCAAGTTTTTGATAAATATCAAGTATTTTGGATCGTAGAAAAGGATAAAAAAAAAATGGTCAAGTGTAGCTACATATAATAAACATGGTTAAAATATTCAAGCCCTTTATTTAAAATCTCATCATACAAATTAAAATACATCAATATATATGCTGAAAATTACAAAGTACGTAATCTTAATACCCCCCCCCCCCCTATAATAAGAGCTATTTTCGTTTGTAAAGCGACTAATTCTCTACATCTTAAAATGTATATCGGTAACAAACATCAATCCATTTCTATACTTATACACATTTTTAAAAATAATAATTTTAAATTTGCCTCTAAAAATTTCAAGACAGTACCACCTGTATTTTTTAATCTTATACCAACATAAATAAATAAATAGACAGTAACGTCACTAGAGGTCTCCATTTCAAACTGATATGAAGTCTCTTATGAAAGTTTTCTAGAAGACCCTCGTTTGAAAGTCTAGAGAACCCCCCTTGTTAGATGGTAATATTCGCCATCTTTGAAGATGAGAGAGAAGTATCAACAGAGACATCAAGTAAACTAAAACTGACAACGTATTACAACACGAGTTGATAATTATATCACATCTCTATTATTATAGATATAATTATATACCAATAATGTTCCATAAGTTTAATCTTCTTCTATCGTAATTTTTATGTGTTCTCGTAAATCAATTGAAAAGTTATACAATCTTAACTGATGAGTATTCAAAAAGATAATTTAAGAGCTAAATATTTTTTTGTGCTTTTTAGTGTCTGTTGAACTTATTGACCGTCCGACGATAACAATTCAGTAAAGATATCAAAGTTAATTATAGGTAGTGTCTTTTGCTGTTGAGTGAACTGCAGCTCGAGTGTATAGAATCTCGGAACTTCACCGCCTTCCTTCATGTTCTTAACAATTCGCTCTAAAGTAGTCTGAGGCACTGCGTATATCGAAGCAGCTTTTTTGTATCCCATCTCCTTGTTTAAAACTTTATCTATAGCTGTTTTCATAGCATCTGTCGACCACCCTCCTCTTTCGGTTTTTTTCTTGTAAGTACGTACCATGATTTTCCCCTAAAAATAATGTTCTTTTATGTAGAAATTTTAAAACGAACTCAGACCCTCAACCTGTCTTGATGGGTAGTGGTAAGTGTGTGGGGGTGCAAAATGGGGTACAATATCAAAATAAACAACACTAGTAAACAAAAATGAGGATGCTCATAATTACCTTAAAATAATGACGTTTGCAGTACTTAACAACTCTCTATGATATCGATGAAAGAACTGACTACCGACTTAATAATAATAATAATGGCTTAATAACTTGTTTCAACTTGTTTAGAACTAGAGGATACCATGATGGGGTACCCCATTTTGCCCCACACCTACCGCTACCCATCATGATGGTATACAGGGGGCAAAATGGGGTACCCCATTTTGCCCCACACACCTACCACTACCCATCATGATGGTATACAGGGGGCATAATGGGGTACCCCATTTTGCCCCACACACCTACCACTAACCATCATGATGGTATACAGGGGGCAAAATGGGGTACCCC